>JAAOWG010000297.1:0-24830 GCA_036491945.1 Paranurophorus simplex
TTATTTGTCCAGAGTCTAGAGTCCAGAGTCCAGACACTTTTTTGGATGTCCAGAGTCCATTTTTGTCCAGATCTGGACTCTGGACAAATATTTTGGACATCTATGCATATTTGTACTGCGTTGACTTGTCCACATATTAGATTCTCTCTCAACAAATCCCAACATTTCCCTCTGGATCACAAAACCTATATCCACTCTTATACATGTATCTAACTTCTTTATTTATTTATTTATATTGTTCATGATTGTATAATCTCACAGCACAACCATATTATTTTTTTTAAAGTAGTCGCAACCCTGGTACTGCGGTTTTAATATATTGTGGTTGGTGGTTGATTTTAACGTTAATGATGAAATGATATGATTTTAATGTGATTTTAATGAGGTACTGACATGTGGATTAGCACTCAAATAGGATTTGGGAAAGTATCAATTGGAAATTTAAAAATATATATTTTTTGTTTGCATTGGTATAATAGATATTGATATGGCTGATCAATGTCAACAATTCGTTTTGTTAAAAACAGAAGACCATCACATTGTAATTTAAATATTATTATTTCGTGAAACTATGAAAGTGAAAGGTGCCGAAATCAAATTTTAACAGATATTTCTGCAAACATAATTAAAAACAAATATGTACACATTACATACATTGTAAAGGATGGACCAAAGAAGCGTGTTTCATAAGTTGAAGACACAGCAAGTTTTACCAGCTTTAAACTGCATAATAACTGAGGCAACGAGAACTACTAATGGTGTCAGTAGTTGTAATGCTACTGTCAATGGAGAATCACAAGAATTCGCATGTGTTAAAAAAAGTAAATCACGAAATGACAGTCTGGAGAAAGTCAACAATAGTCATTTAGCTAACACCACTGTTTTAAATGGCAAGTCCCCAAACCGTGAGATACTATTAAGGGAAAATGATACTCTGACAGATGAAGCAAAACACGTGCACGGTGGTTCTGCTTTAGGTGGTGTTGAGTTATCATTATTAAAACGACAAAATGGAAACCATATTTGTAATCCAGAACCTGTAACATTAGAAACTTCAAATAATATTACTGATGGAGCAAACAATGGGGATGCGAACGGTTGTGAAAGTGAAGATAGTAGTGCTCAAGAAAGACGAGATCAAAGTAATAATTCAGCCAGTGTCGACGAGAGTGAGAAAGGAGACAAGGGTAAAAGTCCTGTGCTAACTAGTTATTTGGGATCTTGGAAAAGAAGTCGATACCTCAGCGGAAATTTCTCTGTTAGTGGGGATACAATGGAAGGAATCGTCCAGTGTCTAGTTTTCCTAAAAGCGTTTTCTGTATGTCCAACAATCAATCAATCAATGTTATGTTTTTCTATTACAAATGTTTTTTTTGGAATTGGAGCAAATGCTTCTAGTTTTTGGATTTTGTATTCTTGGCTTGGAGAGAGTTAGTTATTCACTCAAGGGTTTTAAAAATTGTTTAGAGATGGGTATTGATGATTTGATGAGCAATTTGCAATGGACTCCAACAATCCCAGTGTTTCATTGATGCTCTCATTTACTCGAGAATCATCGATGTTTAATCAGTTCATTTTTAAAAATGTATTTAAAAATTAACTCTAGTGTACAACAAAATCTGCCTGGACGACTTGCGATGGATAGTCCAGGGATTTATTTCCTGTTCCTCTAAATTAATTGATCTGCATACCATTGATATGTATTCTACCAAATAGATACTGGTGCAGAGCAAAATTTTACTTTCGATTGAAAGATGAAAAGTGTAGGGGACTAAAATATGGCAAGAACCAAAAATAGAAGATTAATGGTAGCAGGAGTAGCTAATTTGTCATACGAAACACACGTTGCAGTGAACTTTGGTTTCAGAAAGTTTCCTACATTAGTTACCACTTTCCCTCCTACTTTTCGTTTCTAACTTTTAGATAATAATAATAGATTTACTGGTCTACGATTTTTTAGTTTTTGAATTTGATTTCAAAGTAGTATAATTTTATTTTATTAACTTCATTCGAAATTTTAATTATAAACGTTTTTTTTTATTTAGAAAATTTCCAATTTATTTGATTAAAAATTTCTACAAAAACTAAATTGATTTCAATTTTACTGCACTGTAAAACTGTAATAGCACAATTGTTGACTTCAGTGAACGATAGGGTTGTAAATTATTATTATAAATATGTTTGCACTTGAATTTTTCTGCACGAAGCAGCATTTTTCGTGCAGAAAAACTGACCATTACTAACCCATAATGTTCACGCTGTGAATTGTAGCAGTCATTTTAAATTCCAGAACTTCAATAAAGTACAAATTTAATCCCAAACGGACACTCGATTAATCTTTAACTGTATTTAATGTTTATTCGCTCTTATCATGCTCTAGAACCTCTCAAAATCAAACTTGAATAAAGAAATTGCACCGTTAAGCAATTTAAACAATCCATTTGCTACAGAGCTAGGCGCCCCAAGTACTTTAGGGTTCAAATTATTTGAAACAATCAAAGTTTAACTGGAAAAATCAAAAAAAAATGAAACGAAAAAAGTAACCTGATTGGAGTAACCAAATGGACTATAAGAATGAATGAAGATTATAAAACTTTAGTAACGTCACAACTTATAATCTATACTGCCGCTACAGTAGGAATTTTGCAACCTCTACTAGTGTTCAGATTAGATTTTGTTCCACACATTGTTTTAAAAATATCCTGCCCCGTTCTCAAAATCAATCTAACCAAAAGTATCTATTGCAGTACCTTGCGGGCTGACAACTACTTTCTTTGAAGCTGATAAAGTTTAGAAATTCATACTTTTCTTTTAAAAGTTCAGGCTACATTATTTCATTGGAATATTTTAAAACTTTTGCAGCAAAATAAGAGTTTTTGTGAACATTTTTGTTTGGAAGTTTAGAAAAGAATATTTTCGTCAACTTTTGATTATGGGTGAATTGAAATTCAAAGACTTTTTTTTACATAATCGCTTGTTTCTATTTTCTCCATCCCTTATGTAGTTTTTTATAGATCTCCACAAACTCATGCAATGAATGATTATTTTATTAATTTTAAAAAAGGTTAAAAGGACCTAGTTAAAATATTTTGACTTAATGAAGTTAAATAATTTTGTGACACATAAAACACTTGGTTTATTGTTGAATCAACGTTGTACATATTCGGGTTGAGGAGGCAAATTTAAGACTTTAGTTTGCATAATGGCAATTCATCTGTTTAATGAGATTCCAACTTTATCCAATTACATTCTATAACAGGATGCATATTCAACCAGTGAAATAAATTCTCTACTAATTCTCCAGTAGTTGAACCGCAGTCGAAATCTAAGTATTCAGATTGAATACAATTCGTGATCCGACTTTCCTGGCAATAGAACAATGAAAAAGTTTACTATCCATGGAGTTATGGGAGCAAACAAAGGAATTAGATTAGGTTCTATTTAAATAATAAAATTGTACTGCAATTGAGGATGAAATTGGGTTTTTGGTAAGGTTTAACTTTTGTAATAGTGTTGACATTTTCAACAAAATTCAAATATAGTGCAGATGCGTACATACATACAGTAGGTATATATATAAATATGATATAAAAACAATCTAATAATGTACCACTGCTGTACAAATTATAATGAATATAATGTATGCATAATTGACAAGTGCCTTGGATTGAAATTTGCAACTAATGCGAAACGCGTAGTTTCGTTCAAGATATCATGCATATAAAAGTTATTACATCTCTTCAATCTTTTGTGACACTTTGAAATTTCTTTTGCAATTGAAGTGCTTTTATATAATGAACTGAAGTGTTATTATACATTTTGAGTGTTTTGGTGGTTGGTCTCCTAAACAGTTTCATAGTTGAGTTGTTAGCAAACAAATTTAGAAAAGAGCAATTAGATTGGATGGAGTGAGTTCTATAGTCGTGATGCTTTCCAGTTATTTGTTGTCCAAAAATTAGATGTGAGCTCATGTTTTACAGAAACTCGTATGGTCATCATCATTCCACGCTTTGCCTGGCTGCCAGTTCTCTCACTTCAAGTCCATTGCTTATACTCAGCGGATGAGAGGTTTTCAAGCCTTTGCACAACATCTCAATTAAAACTAGCCACAACTCATGATCTTCCTGAGCAAATGTGTCATTTAGAGGTCTGACAAGCCCAAAGCCTCTTTCACTAGAGCTAAACATTCTGCACTTACAGTCCGCACTATTTGCAGTTAACGGGAATCTATATAAAACTTTTACTTCGGTTCTCATGCTTTAAATGATAGTCAAAAGAACTCTTTGATCTTCAGAATATCTACATCTGCCTTAGTCACCAACGAACGTAAAAGTTGTTTCCTATTTGTCGTAGCTTTATTCGTCGTTCATTAGTTACCGCACTGCTAGTATCAGCATCTACCTTATCCAACTAAATTAATGTATGTATACAGTATGGTCCAAAATTATGTGCAGGCCCTGACGAATTGTGTATCAGAAATTGTTAGACAACAAAAGTATGGGGCCTGCACATAATTTTGGACCATACTGTACTTGTGGTTGAATTCACGAACTTCTTCTATTTTGATCATTCATAGTGTACTTCCATCTAAACCTGAGAAAGTATAGTTGGATGGTTTACTCAGAGGCGCCCTAAAGGGTTGAACAACATACAGATAGGAAAGTTGAAGTAACCCGCATTACTACTTGATTTCCTATTCTTATTCATTGTATAAAAGTGGACCGCTTTGATATAATTTTGAAATGGGTTATGATAGAAACTCCGGAAATGAAATTGAACGGCTTGTTTACATTCTTTCCCTTCACCAATAGATCAATTCACAGGAATTAGTAGAATATTGTATTTTTGATAGATAAAGGCCAATCATATATTGGCTTAATATTTCCTAGACTTATTATGCATCTTTGATGGTGGACATTTCTTTTTTTAAATATAGCTGTTGGTTAGAAGGGGTTGTTTTGACTCGGTTTATTTTTTTACCTGAGCATATTGAAAAGTGAAAGGGAAAAACCTATTAAAAAGAAACCAACTTTGGAGTGGGCATCGAAGGAAAATAGTATTGCCAGTGGAAAGAAAAATACTCTGCCATATACTTGAAGAGCTTAGCATTGTCAACTTTTTGCTGTTAACTTTGTGCTTTCCCATCATTCATCACTTCGCAGGATATTACTTTGGCCAGACGAGAACTAACTTTGCTGACGTAGCTTGTTCCGTAGTTGTTCAACAAATTGTATCCAGCGATTTACTTCCTCTACGATTTGCAATTTCTTTCAATTTCGAAGGTCCTTAAATTCATTCCACAATCGACAAAAATACGAACAAATTGGAAATTGCTGTCATTTTGGAACAAAATTAAATTAAGGAGAACCATGTTTTATATGAATGAATGAGATATCTTTACCTAAAATATCAACTCGAGGATAAATGAGGAGAGTTCGGTAAACTCTCATTCAACTCCAACTCGAGAAATCTAACCCAGCTCAACAACTAGAATAAAGAAGAATAAAAACAATTTCGTCCTGATGGGTCTATCTATTGCGGACAGAAAAGGGATCGATTGGCTCCTTGCCTTCTTCCATCTCAAATTGAGACAAGAAATTCGACAATTTGACTCAAACCGGGCATCACTCACGGATCGTGTTTTGCATTTTAAACCCCGAGTCTTAGGGAATCAGCAACGAACTAGGCAGAAGAGAACATCCTATCATACTATGCATACGTATACTTCCATATCATATTTAGAAAAGGACCTTTCCTCGTTAGGTACTACATTGCACTTTCTGTTCACTTACTACGGGATTGTAAAATATATCATTTACTTTTTCATGTTGCAAATAGTATAACAAGTAAGATACATGTGTAATGAAGTTACTAATTGCTGTATATTTGATCTTCAAAATGTAAGGTTCCACCAGTGAGTGTCTGCTTACAATAAATAAATCGTTGCGTATGCGGTTTATTATTGTGGCTGAGTTCAGACAATAAATAATTAACAATAAGTACAAGGTATGTCTACCATTGCGTTTTAAATTATGGATATTTTAATTACAATATGTAAGTATGAACTTTAATATTACGCCTCAAGCTATGAGAGATGATGTAAAGGTTTTACAAATTCATGCACAGACTTACATTATACATACACTTCATACATAAATAGCATCCTGGAGTCGAGTTTGAATTTCTCGCAACAATTTTTCTTGAAAAGGGGGGGAGGATAAGTAGAATCTAAATTTTTGATCACGATCGCGTTGAAATGCATGTATGCGGAGGAAATCTGATTTGTTTTTGGCTTTTTGGTTATTGAGGATCGTTCGTTCTCGTATTAGCAGTAATCCACAAGAAAATGGCCGTAGAGCCAACAGCCTCATTGTGTTCTAGAAATTTTACTTTCCTTAATCTGTTTAGACTAGGACAAACGTTCTTATTTACACATAAAGACAATCATACACCTCTTTGCTTTTATCATCTCCACATATCCTTTTTTCCTTCTAAAGTAAGAATGTAAAAAAATTATTCGATTCGATAGAATCAACTCAAGTGGCAAATCGACAAAGCCTGCATTTGTATAAAATTTGCTTTATTGATTGATATTCAGTATTTTACATTTTTAAATTCTAATCTCCTTATTTGTTGCAGCTCGTGGGGGGAGAATTCGACATGGAATTAAATTTCGTGATTCAAGATGCTCAGAATATTAAGCACATGCTGGAAATGCTAGACCATTGTCCTCCCCATCTTCAGGTAAAAAATTCATATCAATTCCATGTTTTCTGTGGATATGGAAGCAAATCCTGATTGTCTAATTCAAAATTATTTGACTTATTTTTGCTTTGGAGAAAGTTCCTTCTTATTGCATCATCAGATTACGCTGAAAAGAAAAAGAGTTTGTGCATAATCGCAGCAAACTACTGTAAATTTGCAAAATAGTGATCAATTCTTCTATCATGTGAAATTGTTTGTGCCTTGTTGAGAATATATATTTCGTAAAGTGTTATTACAATTTCAATTCTAGCTTTTCCGCAATGTTTTTTACTTGCTACATGATAAAGTCTTAAAATTTCACGCAACAACGTATCAACATGTATTCAATTCAGACTATTCCATAGGCTTAAAAATCGAACTCCATTTGCTCCTACATCACATTCAGGTATTGAACTGAATAGGGCTAATAAATTGGTTTTGGTAAAAAGTAGTAGAAAGTGAAAAGAAGGATAAAAGCCGAAGGTTCTTTAAAGGACGGTGTTTTTGCTTAAATCAGTTGAAAAAAAGTGAGTGCAGTTCATCGATAATACTTTGAAGATTAGACGAGAGAAACTAATCTTAAGTTGCTCTAGAGAATTTGTAATTTCGTGGATGGTCATTACCAAGAACGAGAACGGGACCTCTCACAATCACAATGAGCAGTTTTTGGTGCATATTCTTTTCCTGTTTGAAATATTGCAGTATTGGTCATTAGCATTCTTATTACTAATTTTTAGAACTCTGAATGATCGTAAATCGAGCAGAAAATGTATTTGGTTAATGTAGTAAATTTGCAGATATAGTAAAATATATTTATAACACAAACTCGAGTAATTATAAATAAAGCAGTTTGTTTTATAAAAAGTAGTTTTCATATCGTGGTTTTACTACCTTTAAATTATTTTATCTATGAAGATTAAAGGATGAAAAGAAAATAAATTTTACATTATGTACATACATATTGCACAACATATGTTCCTTTCTCATTTAATTAACTACATATGTATATACCTGACATTAGCAATTCATTCTTTAAACACGATTGTTTTCTAGAAATGCCAGGTCCTCGATACCACTTTGAGCAAAGTGTTGTTTCCTTCGGGAACCAATTTCAATTTCAGTTTATTTTGTAGGCAGTACAAATAACATTCGAAAACATGTCTGTACATTTTACAAAGTTGAGAAAATAACATTATGTTTAACAGTAAATTTTGTAACACGCCCTTTTGCACTCAAGAGTTAATCTCTGCTTCTCATGTTTGGGTTGAGTGCAGACTAGAATACACAAAAAAATCGGGGGAAAGTCAGGAGTCAGCATGCGTTATTACTGGATTGGTGGTGGTAATAAGTCTTTGATCCTATAATGAAGGGGAGAAAGAGCATGACCTATTTTTGTCTGAAGGACTACTAATGGAATTTAAACTTTTTTTTTAAATTGGCCAACTCTAAGGGAATTGAACTTTAGGGATTCTTTCGTTCGACCGACTTTTTTCATCGCCAACGTTAGTTTACCTTTCTCTGTAATATCCCCACGAGGAAACGAAACCTGGATTTCTTTATACAGTAAGGTCTTAGAACAATGTTCGCTCTCGCTGCATATTATTATGAGCATATATGAATCTATGTATGTATCGAATATTTTGTATTAAATAATTCCAAGGAGAACATCAAAGGGTTCTGCGAATAAAGATAAGAAATTAGAGATTTCGAAATTCGTCTTCTAATAGGTAACCAAACACTTATTTTGTGATGAAACTCTTGAGGGATGTTGTGGTTATGGAAATACTAAATGGTAAAAGGAAACAAAGTTAATGATAAGATTCGGAAGGACCTAATGAGTTGGAAGCGATTTGTTGCCAAATACAGATCGTCAATTCATCGCTTCTTTGTTCCAATCTCCTGATTGCCCTCTTACTGTTAAACATTACTCTTATGTTGTAAATTGATAACCATGCAGTTGGTCGCAGCACATGACCAAGTGTAAACATATAATGTTATATCCCATTTACATTTTGCGATCAAGAGTTAAATTTTGTAATTAACTTAGACGGGTACGTATTCATGGAATAAGTGAATGCTCTCATTATAATGCTAAGCTATATTTATTGTTGATATGTAGAGTGTCATAATGTCATAATATATATATGCTTTATTATACGACAGAAATGATGACATGATCTACGAAGAACCCCTAAAACACCGAAGTGATTGAAATGAAGGATGAAAGCGGAAAGACCTACCAGAAAGTGTGAAAGACTACCAGAGAAAAAAAACATCGCTCAACTTTGTTGTAGTTTTGATAAATTTGCCTACCATACTTGCCACATGATTCGATCCTACAAAATTGATTTTTTCAATAAAAGACAAAGATCTTAAACCGATTTAGTTACGAGTTACAAAGAGAAAAATCCGTTAAGTTTATAGGGTTTTAATCAGGAGAGAAAGTTACTTGTTAAAGGCAAATTTAGAGCATTACGAAATTGTAAGAAAAAACTTACACGATTTCATTTCCTGATTGGTATGAAGTCGTAAAAATGTGGAGATTTGGTTTACATCGCCCACCTTTAGTAGCCGTTCATGATTTTTTCATGGTGGTTGGTGTATGTGGAATAGATCAAAAAAAAAAGTGGAAAAGACAGCTTAGGATTTGTCCAATATATCATAAAAGCGTAGATGACATCGAGTGCAAGTGAAAGTAATAAAGAATAGAGAGAGATGGAGTTTTTATGGATAGAGAACCAATTGGATCAAATTCAGTTGTCATATCGCTTTTGAAATCTAACGCTGGACGGAGGACAAATTTCAGTGAATTTTTTCATTATCATTGTTTGCTTCCAGTTCCCACACAAACTGCTCCCGGTACTTAATGTTGTGAAATCTGTGAGCACAATCTCATTTTCATTGAATCCCCAATTGGGGTATGTGAAAATGTGAATGGCTTTTTAAATATTTTTTACGTTATGTTAATTGCATGAAATTCTGTTTTCATTTCGTAAGAATTTTTTGGATGTTTCAAGAATGGTTATGTGTACGTATGTAGTAGTTCTTGTGATTTCAAATAGCATTCTTCAGCCCGCATGTAGTATTTTAAAATGACTAATTTATAGCCAAGCATTTAATGTGGAAATGAGTTAAATATATGCGAGATTTTTTTGGTGTATTGATTTTTTGTCTCTAAGAATTATCCCGATTGATCTTTGTGACACTGCACCATTGTTATTTTCTCTTCTTCTTTCTACCTCTGGATCAAATTCACCTTGTCACCATGATCTATCTTTTCCTCTTTGGCTCCATTCCACTTCTACCAATTCCACCAATACCATACAAGTATAAATCAAGCGTCTACTGTCCAGGATAAGCTTTGAGATTTTTGGATCCTCAATCATGCCTTGGGAAAAGTTGTAGCATTGAGAATGAAACCGCTAATGGCGCAAGTATTTTATACCTATTGAACCTTGATTTGATGACGAACCTGAATATAGGAATGGATGCTCCAAAATGTAAATTCCCTTTTAACCCCAGACAGTCAAAATATTTGTCGACAGTACAATTACTGAAAAAGATCTAAAACAAATTCATTTTACTTTTTTACGTGAAACAATTTTCACTATCATTTGGAAAAATATTTGATTGCTGAATTTATGCGAAACGTACTCCTAGATTGATTGTACAAGTAAAACTATCGTGAAATTTCACTTTCGACTAGTGAGAAATTTTGAAAGTAATTGCATGTAAATATGTATGTAAAATAAAAGTCTTTCAGAGCAGACGTGTAATTAATCATCTTGTGTCTACACAACGCTTACAAAAATTTATGAGACATGAAATAATCCTTTCGGGACTGGGTGATAGCTTGATAGTTTCTGAATTATGCATAATTTCAGATCCAACCAACAGTATTGGTTTGCCGGTTGCGGAATAGTTTATAACACGATTATGTTTTTTTAAGAAACCCGACTGCATTTTAAAAAGTCAGTAATGTTTTCAGCTAGTTCTATAGACGTCGTAACCAGGCTATGCAGTAAGAAGAAGTTGACTGACAATGAAAAATAACAATCAAAAATACATCTTCAAGTTATGTTTGTCTCACACAAAGGCCTCAATGTTCAAGTAATTTTCCTTCAAAAGACATCAATGTCTCATTAGATACTTTTATAATGACATATCACCTCCCATTTTTTATAAGAATTGACTAAAATCTACTAAAAGTGCGGCAACATAATGTGTGTAAGGGAATTCCATTTTAAGTCATGAAATGACATACATAATATTGTAGCTCATTATTATATGCCAATGCCATATAAATTTGCGTCAAACCCCTTTTGAACAGGAATTTAAAATTATTCCAACGGGAAGCCTTTGCAATTTCCTCTAAACGTCTTTCTTTGTTAACCAAAGTTCTCTTTGTCTTGTTCGTAACTCAGTAACTCATGTGTATGTTACTATATAACAAAGTTTTTTTTTTCAGGCCGAGATCTGGAGTGTTTTTATTGCAATTTTACGTAAGAGTGTTCGAAATCTTCAAGCATGCACGGAAGTTGGGTTGATTGAACACATTCTCCTTCGTCTTCCCCTCGCTGAGCCTGTGGTTGCTGGTAAGTACATCTATCGTTACGTTTGTGATCTTAATCATAATGGTTTGTTTTTTTTAAAAAAATAATTCTGAAGGAATAAACTTATAAGCAGCCTGTAATGTTCATATCAATAAGAAAAATTCATGCCTACGCATTGGAGCATTGTTGAAAGAAATCTTGATAGAAAGAGATCAAAGAAAGTGTGCAACCTCCATTATAATTTTTGATGGAGTCGATACACAGTCAGCTTTTATTGCTTCTTTTTTTGCAATCTCCTTCTTTATTGTTGCTGGAATTTTTTATTAAAAATTTAATGGCATTTTCTTACGAAAGAAGCCACATAGGAAACTAGTACACTATATTCTGTGCAAGTATTTATTATGTATGTACAATAATCGACTACGTGCTTTACCAAAATAATTTTCATTTTGCGAAACGTATAACAGTAAACAGCACTCAATTGGCGACTTACATAAATCACTCTACACTGCGTAAACTGTAGAATTTTACAGCTGGTGAAAGGACATTCTTTGTTTCATTCTTAGATCATTGTTTTCCCTATTAAGTGGCGGAGCTGTTTTATATCCTCGCATTGTCTGTCCGTTTGCCCCCCATTCTTTTCTCCATTGTCCCACTTTTTCAAGTTGTTTCTTATTACACCAGTATATTTCTTATTCTCTTTTTGGTTCTCACTTTATTAACTGTTTATAGTATTTATGTAATTTTTGTTGGATTGACTAGTGTATTACTACAACTACTTCAACTTTGGATTATCAACAACTGAGACAGTTGATATCAACAATTGCATGTTGAGAACATCGATTTGTTACATTCCGTGATTTACTCCGCTACTTTCATTCGCCGGTTTGTAATGGTTTATTCTACCCGGTTGAAAATGAGCAGTCCATTCACTTGAGCAATTGGTTAGGCAAATCACGATTTCCTTGAGGCAGAGTTGAACAGATTCTTTCTCCTTCATCCATTTACAACCCTTTAAGTAAGGTTCGAAAGGATCCAATCCTCTCGATTGCTAAGCTAGCTGCGCCATAACTTGTTTCTCCACTGTTGTGAGTTCTGTTTATTAGCAGAATCTTAAATTGTAGGAATGAGAGAGTTAGAACATGTGACAATTTCTGATTCTAAATGATCGAGGAATTGTTGGATCAGCAAAGTTCCAAGTTTCTCTATTGTTGTATGATTGTATGTACTCTGATAATTTCTAAACACTTTTCCTGAAATGGGTTTAACATTTTAAAATACGATGCTGCCGTTTTCCCTTTTTCAAACTTAAACCTTAATCTTAAATACAATTTATTATTGAAATAATTTAATATTTGGCGTAAACAAATTATTTATTTATGTATATGTTGAGGATACAAATACGTATATCAGTTTATTAATTTGTACGTACATAGTATGGGGCTGGTTAATTCATTAAATTGATTCTTTGTATATTAAATTACGATCCGGAAGTTAATTATGTTCGGAGATTGGAATATAAGTTGTATTTTCCTGTATTTTGGTAAAGGCAATTTTAGACTGTGATACATCTCGTAAGACTTGCAGAATTTAGTTGGCAATATCTAACTGAGGAGAAAATTGGATGAAAATAAATCTACACCCTTCCAACTTCACTTTCATTTATTTGTTTTCCTCTGTGTATGCAAGACAATGCAATCTATTTGCTAAATATATGAACCTAAAATTGGTGCACTTTATTACAAACAGCGTGACCAATGTATTGTCCATAAAGGTGTAAATTAGACACTTTGGAAAATTAACGAGTTTGGACACCGCGTTGATGATGAGGAATTTAAGTTTATAGAGAGGACGTTAAATGAAATTTCCTTGCTCTTTGGCATTACCCCATATGAAATTTTAGTTCAACTCGAAAGAGTGATAATGTATTTATTAATGACTTGTTTCTAAAACAGTTTATGATCACTTTAAATGTCATTGGTGATTGTTCCAGGATAATGATAAGATGAAAAAACTCTCGTGTTTTACAAATTTTAGGTTCTAACTTTTCATTCTGTTGAAACGTGCTTCCTAGATGTCAGTAATATCATCTAGATGATTTATCAGAAAGACAAATTGTCAAATTTTCGTTTTCAGTATTCTTAAAATGTTATGATATACAAATTCGAAACCACTAAAAAACAAATAATGATCTCACAAAAATTGATACTGAAAATCCAAGCTGTGCAGGGAGAGTTCCACAAGTTAACATGTTATTTGTTGAGCCAAAAACCATTTAATTCCTGTAATGCCTTGAAATCAGAAACATTGTCAAAAATGCACATTTTAAAGCGCACATACGATAGTTCATAATATTTCTATGACATATGTAATTCCAAGGCAGCTAGATTATTGTCAAACGTCGATAATGTTTCACCTAATGTTGTTTAGTAAAGTACATAAGTGAAAAGTGAAATGATTTACAACTGTGAGAATGAATCCCAATCTAACTGTTGTTTTTTTTATTTTTATTTAATTTGATACAAACTGTTTTTAATATTTAAATACTTTTACAGATTTACTGATTGAGATGCTGGGTGTGTTAGCTAGCTACAGTATAACCGTTAAGGAACTGAAACTTTTATTTGGATCTATGAAGACTGTCAGTTGTCGATGGGTAAGACTAATTTTTAATCCCCATCCTTCTTTCACCAAAAAAACCTGTAACGCATGTTTTTAATGAATTATTGCAGACAATAAAATTAAGAATTTTTGTGTGTTAATTGACGCAACTAAAAGAAAGTAGTGGAGCAGAAGTGTACATATATAGTAATCGAAGTTGTGACTTTCAAATTCCCTACTAACCAACGCAGTTGGCTGATTAATGCATAATTACTTTCTTCCTTAATTAGGATTTGGTGCTCACTTCTAATTAAAGCAGACTTCATCTACTTTCTCTGATCTTTGAGAACTAACTTTTCTCAAGGATTCGAGGTGTAAAGAAAATCTAGATCGTTTAAAGCGACCCTTTTATAATTTTATGGTTTACATATTCAAACTTTGTTTTTATACTCTGAAATAATTATATAATCATTTCTTAATTTGAATGTGTTAAATATTTTAGGAGTTATGTTGGAATATCATGGTACATACACTAAAACGAATCAAATATCAAGCTGCTTTTTGCAAAACTGTGTATAAAGTTATAAACTTCCACTTTGCTATTGCGGTTGCTTGAGCTTTTTAGGGAATGATGACAAAGTTTTGCAACATTTGAGCTTTTTTTTGTAGTAAAACTTGCTTTCCTTAATACTTGGAGGTTTAAGAGAAATCTCGACATTCGTTAATTTTGTAGCTTGTTTCATCCCCACTGAACAATAGCGCCGTAGACTTTAATTACTGTTGGTGCCAATCAAACTTGGTTCGTTTGGACAAATTCCCACTACTCACTCTTCTCTTAATGAAAAGAATAACTTTTAGTCAGCTTTCACTCTTTTCATCACTAGGTTGAAATCGAGCTCTTTTAATCAATTTGTAATTAGAAAACAAATATTTGTGGTAACAACTGATTTTTGAAAATAGTAGAGCCACTAATTAGGGATTGGAGAAAGTTACAGATCAATATAATTGCTCATTTTGGGTTGGGGCAATGGAATTTAAAGTTTGAACAAAGTAAATAATGGCAACTAATTTAAGTCTCCTTTTACGATTTGAGCAATTTCTTTTCCAAACGAAACTTGAATATTATTATTAAAAAATTTTGACTTCTCAGCTTTTTTTCGACATTTTTTGTTCCATTATATTACAAACTGTGTACACATTACTGGCACTGAGAGAGATTGCACAATTTTTTATATTCAGAAGTGGTATTAAGTTGTCAGTCTGTGGAGCAGTAAAAATGATCAATGACGCCTTGTTATTGAGAGAATGGAGGAATATTTTAGCAGCTAACGTCGTTTTCCTTTTGATCTGTATCGTAAAGTATAAAGTAAAGCAGCTTAGTTGCTTCCCTCCTTTGCCGGATGCGGATGCTACAGGAAAGCGTTTATTTGTAACCTTCTCATGAGGAATTGTGAAACGGTACAGGGATGTAGTTTTATTTTGCCTTGCTTTTAAATTTTTGCATTCATTGCTCACAATTTTTCTGGCCAATGCATTTATTAACTCTATAAAAGGTAACGTCGGGTGTATTACCTGAGATCAATTACGGAAAGATTGGATACAGTACAGTAGGGAAATAAATTGATTGCTACTTTTATTGCCTCGTTCCTAGTTGCTGTACTTTTTCTATGACATGATCGACCTATCGAGTTTCACTCACATAGCTTTAGGTCAAGTTTATGTAACATCGAGCATTGTAATTCATGATACGCATTGTATAAATACAAAACACTTTTTCATCTCAACCTATCGTATAATTCTCGATTTTATGAAACAACTAAACTAAACTGAACTAAACTTCAGTTATCCCGAATTATGAACCATAATGTAATGTGTTTCGCAAATGACTCTTTTTTGCATTAAGGTATCCTATTTCTATTTCAATTTTCTGTTAAAAAAGGAGAAAGTCTCTCGTTTTTTTTATACACACATAAATAAATAAATATATGGATAATATAAATAGAAAGTATATGTATGATCATTAAATTTCGCATATTTAAGGTTATTACTTGTGCCCCAGCTTAGCTGTTAGCTTTACCAAGAAGTTCATATTTCTAATCAGCAATATATCAACTATGTAAGCTTTGTGCTTCATGATTATAAAACCAGCTGCACAGGAAGCAGATTCTTGTAACTTCAAGCTTAGCATGCCACTTGTATGACACAAACGTTAATGAGCTTGGAACCAGAAACTGTCATAATGTAATATTTTGGTTCTTTAAAAACATGCGTAGTATAACCTGTCGCTGGCATTAAAAATCGTCAGCGCGGGATTGATCCGCAGATACTTCGTACTTATGTGTACCAAGTTGTGAAGTGTCAAAATTGAGGGATCATAACGAAATAAAAAATATGTCAAAAGATAAACAATTTCATACTGTAGCACTATAGTATGAAATTATAGGGATATGGTTTTTTGTGGGTGCTAATTCGTCGAACGGCTTTTGAATATTATACACTGCAAATTCAAGAACGCTACTTGAATTCTCAAACAATAACTGATTAGGTGTAGACGAATTAATAGATTTTTGGAGATCGTGTAGAAATTTGTCTTTACCACTTAACTTGGTGTTTAAAATGTTTTAGTAAATGAGTAAGGAATAAATTCTTTGAACTATTAAGTAATTATACAGTATGTTTCAAAATTAAGGTGCATCACCAAAGCATAATATCCCTTGACAACGTATGTATTTATATGCTTGGGTGATGCAATTATTTTTGAAACATACTGTACATATATACTAATTCTTATAACAATGAAATACTGATGTCGATATCAATATCGAATACTATTATAATGATCAAGAGAAAGCATATGATATAACTATCAAACTATTCAATGGTGCAATTAATATTAAATCTCCCTCAGAATCAAGAAGAGAAATTATTAGTCGACTTTTCAATTTACAGCCTCGTCACTCTGCTAAGCTGCTGAGTGTCCTTCGTCAAATGCCACAAAGAACGGGTCCTGACGTGTTCTTCAGCTTTCCAGGCAAGAAAGGCTCGGTAAGAAAGACATTGATTGTATTTATTGCTCCATAAACTAAATGTAGCTGCTCCCACTGAAATTTCTTGTTCTCTGGCTCTGTTAAAATTTCACAAAGTTAAGCGTTAGATCATCATTTTACTTTTCTTTCTCAAATTGAATTTCAACATAAGTTCAAATGTACCTTACCATTGGCTTCCTCGCAAAAAAGCTGCGTATGCAACAACGTTAATCGGTTCACAAAAAGAAAGTAAATTCTGTCAAGTTTTGTGACAGTTACGAGAAATTTGGTTTTCCGTTTTTATATCTTCTCATATTTGATCCGAGGTCTCGACACGAAGGCATGCACGTATGCCTATTGGATTTAACAGAATTTGAACCATTGCTGATGTTTTTATAGGAGGCATTGTTATATGTTTGCATGTGAATTAAAATACATTACGGCGATTTTCTTGAAAAATTTTTCATGGTCATTTTATTTATGCTTTGCTTGGACACTTTTTCCTCTCCTCAAAATAGATTGCATTATTAGACTTTCGTACGACAGTGATTTGTTTTCGTCCAATAAAGCCTTGTATAAATTCTGTTTCGTTGCCAAAATTAGACAGCATTTGCGATTATTATTACATTGTAATATGTGCCTGATTCTTTACTAAATAGATCAAATTTAAAAGGATATCAGATTGGCTTGGAAGATAAAAGTAACATAATTTTTTTTTGCTTTTTCAGGCAATTTTACTTCCTCCATTGGCCCGTTGGCCTTACGAAAATGGTTTCACGTTCATGACGTGGTTCCGTCTAGGTAAGGAAAATTTCACAACTTTTGTGTCTATAAATGTATATCAATTTCAGTACTGAACACAAACAAATGAATTTTCGGAAAAATCTGTGTTCATTGTTGAAATTGATGAAAGTATCAATTTTTAAAAAATGGATTCGTAAAACTGATTCAGTAAATTTTGCAGATCCTATAAATTCGGTGAATATTGAACGAGAAAAGCCTTACCTCTACTGGTAAGTTTTTTTCAATGTCTTAAACAACCATTGCATTAAATCACAACAACTTTGCAAGGAGACGAGATTCACACTTTGTTTTTTGATGGAAATTGTTAGGAGATTTTCAAATTTTGCTGTCAAAGCAGCACCAGGTGGTATTGAACGGTGTTAAAAATATGGTTAAAGGATGCGTTCACTAAGAAATTTTGTAATGTGTAAAATCATTAATCATGGCCATGTAACGTTTGATGGGATGGATTTTTCAAATAAATTTCTCAAAACCAAACTTGGCACCAGTATTTTTTTCTTCCATTACCATTCCGGTAGTAGTATCGATACTGCAAGTGTTTTTGGAATTTCCAGTCAATTGCGTTGTTCTTAAAAAATCCTTGTGGAACTAAATATGAAAATTGTGAGATTAAAAATTCCCCCACACACCAGACAAAATGTAATAACTCGGTCCGTGTGGTCCAAGATACCATCTTCCATTGAACTTTTCTGTTGATGGTTTTGTGTGTTAGAGAAAAGAACATTGGATAAAGGGAATTTTCTCTTTCTACTTCCATTTGCATAGATATTGTTGATAGGGCTGGATATTGGTTTCTTTCAGTTGGAAAAATGATGAAAAATCAAAGCTTTTCTCTGCAGATAGTTCATGACTACGAATACTGTTTGAGTGAAACAAGATGCATACTAACTTTGTAGAGGATTTTCACTTTTACTTTCACTTTTAAACAATTTAATTCAAAATCATATGTTTAATGGTTCGTAAGTATCATATTAAATTAACGTTCACCCTATTCGTACTTTAAGTACATAGTACACCCGTTGGAGTTGATGTACGATGTGCATGTACTTCCCATTGGAGGTCCTAAAATTAATGGGAGTAGGACACCGTCATAATCTGCTTAGTAATAAAGCAATTTGGATGCTAAAGTTATTTTTAAATTTAACATTTAATTTTAAAGTAGTAATTAATTTTGATTTCCTTTACCTTCAACTTTTCTTTTGTAATTCTCAATGATAAATTTTGTTTTAGTTTCAAGACCAGCAAAGGAGTTGGCTACTCGGCACATTTTGTTGGAAATTGTCTTGTTCTCACATCCATGAAGGTGAAAGGGAAAGGATTTCAGCATTGTGTGAAATATGAATTTCAACCAAGAAAGGTAATAAGTATGAGCTGTCTAGAATCAAAATCAAATATGCGTGAAAAACAATTTGATTCAAGTGGTAGAATTTGATTTTAATAAAATCTGAATATTCTAACACGAGTGTAAAGATGATAAATAATAATTCTGTATACGTTACAGTGGTACATGATTGCTATAGTTTACATCTACAATCGATGGACGAAAAATGAGATAAAATGTTTTGTCAACTGTCAACTAGCTTCTAGCACAGAGATGTCATGGTTCGTCTCCACAAACGAGGTTAGTTTACTTTTCATTACACCATCCATTTTTTCATCTTTCCTTCATCAAAAATAATGGTATCATAGATGATGATGATGATGTTGCTTGTTAAATTTTTTCAAGTAAGTATGATGATTTTCCACCAGTTTCCCTTTTAAGGTGTAATACAACCAACCAAAGCCACTTTTTGAATTAAGCAAAGTTTGTATTTGATTGATTTTGAGATTTTTTAGTTATAAAGCGTAATATAAATAATTAATATCCTAGCATTTGGATGAAAAAGAAAGGACGTTCAAGTGTCAAGAGTTTCATTTCATTTGTTTCACTGAAAGTGTGACTGTTCAAAAGAGAAAAACTAACAGCCATTCATATCATTGTAATACATCTTTTCTGCAGTTTCATTTCACAACTTTCCATTTGCATTCCATGGGGTACTTTGTCCCTCTAATACAATAATATTACAGCTCTCTCCAGTTCTTTGGCCTCGTTTTCTGAATAAATGTGCAAAGATCACTTGAAGTGTTGGAAATGTTGGGGTATTTGATCTTTGTGATCGTAGGTTTAACTCAGCTTTCACTCGAGAGTAGAAGAAGGGCCAACACCATCATCATTCATTATAATGCATAATATCGTATCACTCTTAATTTTACTTTTTATACAGATACTGCAAGAAACATAAAAGTTTATTACAACCCATGAAAATGATTTTTTTTATTTTTTGTAGCCATTTGACAAATGTTACATTGGAGCCACTCCTGATTTGGATGAAGAAAGAGTATTTTGTGGACAAATGTCTGCAGTTTACTTGTTTGGTGAAGCTCTTACGCCCCATCAAATTTGTGCTATGCATCGACTAGGTCCTGGATACAAGGTAGAACATTTGTGACAAATTCTGTAATGATAAAAATCGCTATGTATTCTAATTATTTGCAATGTTTTAACTTTCAGAATCAGTTCAGGTTTGAAAACGAGTGCCATATGCAACTACCAGATAATCACCGTAGAGTCCTATACGATGGCAAGCTGTCCGCTTCCCTTGTATTTATGTACAACCCTGTCGCAACAGATTCACAATTGTGTCTTCAGTCTGCTCCGAAAGGAAACATTTCTTATTTCGTCCATACACCTCACGCGCTCATGCTTCAGGTACTTTCCCCTGCATTCCAATCCAACACCGAGAAGATTGTTCTGATTCATTTTTGATTTAAAAAATCTTTCAGGATGTCAAGGCTGTGATCACGCATTCCATTCACAGTACGCTCAACTCCATCGGGGGAATTCAAGTACTGTTTCCCCTCTTTGCGCAGTTGGACCTCCATCACGAAGGCTCGGATAACAAAAAAGATCCATCACTTTGGTTCGTTTTTCTTATTCAGATCTGTCAGTACTAGCATTGAAAGTCATCTTTCAAAATCAGAAGCATAAACTTCATCACATAAATAATTTGCATTTTCTTTTTTATTAATATTCAGACATAAGATACATACATATATGGAGATTGCAGTGAAAGCAAGATTTTCACCAATTAATCATCACCATAATATTTCAATCAAACAAACTACCGACAGGTCGTTAAGTGCGAACTTGTATTACTTTTTCTCAACAAATCCTACTGGGCAATGCGCTAGGAGCTGAAATGGTCTATCTTTCACAAACTCAAATCTTCTTCAACATTTAGTTTTACATCTCAATGCAATTCCAAAGTTGTGTAGAAATAACTTTTTACTTAAGGAATTAAATGTTGGACAGCATCATATGTATTGTCCGACTTTTTTCCCAAGTCTTTTATATTCAAAAGTTACTAATGGACTATGAGGCTTTTCTTTGTAGCAAAATTTATAACAGATGGGCTCTTAAGGTTGTAATGTTGTTGTACAAATGTTTTCATGGTAGCTTTTAGTGTACTAGCAAGTTTATATATTTATATTTATCATATGGATGGTTTTCTACAGTCACATTGTATCATGATGAGTTGAAGTAATGTCATTATTAATTGTACGCTAGTATGTCACCATAAATCACTAACAATGGTAGAATTCCGTGTTGATGAAATAAGGTCTGAGTAGTTCTTGGCTGGGCGAAATTTAGTTCCAACTAAAATCTCATTTCTTTGTACATTAAAAGCACCCACGCATTCATCAGAATCTAAGAATCTGTGTCAACAAATCCTTAGCTAAGAGATACATTCATATGTATACGTATATTATGAAACCTACAGCGCAGCTTTTATAGACCGAGCCAGGGAATAATTAAAATTCCGTCGTTTTTTCAAAATCGGTGGTGGTTGCCTAGTTGGGTCTGTTCATCACAAAACCTAACCCTAATAACCTAACATCCAAATTTGATTTTTTGAAAATTTTCAAAAATTTGTGTTAGCCACTCAAGCTGACCTAAATCATACTGAAAATGTATTCTTACAACATAAGTCTCATAAATATTTAAAATCGGAAAAAAAACAAAGCAAGGGTTCCCCCCTTGTGATTTTGACAACCCCCACCGGTCATTGGGTGGACCAAGCAGGCCCATATTCCAACTCGATTCCTAACTTGACCTAATCGTGTACACAGCCAGGCATAATGGTTCCATAAGCCCCCACTCGGGCTAAAAAAACTAGCATAGTACATACCTGGAAAAAAAATTAGAAATCTTGTTACATATTTACATATCTCGTCATAATTTGAAACGGGGAAAATCATGAAAATCGGAATCGAATATCGAATCTGTGGTATATAATTAAATGACTGGAGGTGGAGCGATATCATGACAATGATGCAAGAAAATTCAACTAAAACGTGTTCTATTACATTTTAGTTTTTTCAATGAACTCATAAAGCGATCAGAGTGAAATGAATTTTCACTTATATTCATTTGAACTAGCTTTACATTGCCTTATCCTTACAGCTCGAAATTATTGGAATTTATATGTGAATTGGTCGAGTCTTCTCCCACTGTGCAACAGCATATGATACAAAACCGTGGTTTTCTAGTCATCAGTTACCTCCTTCAAAAAGCGTCCAGAGGTACATTATATTTAAACACAGCAATTTTTTTACTTTGCTTTTCAACAAATTTGATTTAATTCCAGAGCATCTCACCATCCAAGTTCTGTCTTCTTTCCTTCAATTGACTAAATATTTGGTTACCTGCTGCCCGAACGCCAACAGCGAACTCCTTTTAAAACAGGTACACTATCGACACTGTGGCAAATTTAATAATATTTTATGTTAATATTGGGATGAACCAATTCAATTCACATCGCCATGAAGGTGATGTGAATTGAAATAAAGTCTCAAGACTCATGTAAGGAAGTAGCGAAAGCACAAGGGGGAGCGTAAACGTAAATTGTATTATCGTCGTACGATCGTTTAACGGTAGATTTGGATCGTATGATCGTAGGATTGTAAGAGGATGATAACGGAGAATGCATAGTCCTCAAATATATTCTACATTTTTTTCAATATCGCGCGAAGCAGCGCGCTGAGCGACTTCAGTTAATCACAACCACCATGTTCCCAGTTGTATATTGTTTAGTTCAGCAAAATTTGAAAATTTGATTTTTGACCTTTTTTAAAGGTCACAGGTCAATTTTAGGTCATCCATATGGGCATCCTTGTAGTCAGGTCGAGAAGACCTTTCCAATGATACCCATATTGATATTAGTTGTAATTTGAACTCGCAATTCCCTTACGGTGTGACCTGTTGTACCCACTTTCGAAATTGACTTCCGCTTTTATTTGAAAATCTTAAGTTTCAAGTTTCAAGGCGATATCTCAAAGGGTTCTTGAGTTATCGTGCCGACGGACAGACGGACAAAGCATTCACATAAAGCAGCTCACTTCTTTCGCCACTTAATAATAAACGTAAATTGCGAAATAAATTTAAAAATTAAATGACATGCATATTTTGCATACTTATCTATTTTGATTTGCAAAGAAAATAAAGGAAACAAATCAGATTTGGCGAACCTTGAAATGCAATAACTAAATTGCTTTTTTTCATTTTAGCTCTTGGATCACATTCTTTTCAATCCTGCTCTTTGGATTTACACTCCTGTACAAGTTCAGATGAAATTGTATTCTTACTTAGCCACGGAATTCCTTGCTGACACTCAAATTTACTCCAATGTCCGTCGTATTAGCACCGTTCTTCAGACAATGCATACACTAAAGTATTACTATTGGGTTGTGAATCCCAAGGAAAAATCGGGTATCGTACCCAAGGGTCTAGGTGAGTTAATAAGAAATTTCTTCAATTTGTGTCTATGTATATGTATGCTGAGTTTGCAGATGAGGAATACATACAAGTTTTTAGAAATGAATTTAATTCTCCCTCGTGTATAAGTAAACGATGTGTCAATATTCTTGTCCCTTTTAGACCTGGAATCCTAGTGCTTTCTCAAAGTGGAGTTGAATAGTTTGCAGTTCTACACTAATGATATTCTATGCATCAATTTGCACATTTCAATAGGGCTTGTTGTAGGTAGTTTCCTATTTACTATGAAACAGGAGAGTTGAATGAAGGGAAAGGATAAAATTTATATCCTGGGAAACTCTGGACACAAGTCCACCAGTTGTTACCCTTGTCTGGAATAATTTATGAGCCTATTTGTTGGTTGAATTTCAGATGGTCCACGTCCTGCCGATGCAGACATTATAGCAATTCGAGCTTATATTCTCCTCTTTCTAAAGCAACTAATCCTTATCGGCAATGGTGTCAAAGAAGATGAGCTCCAGAGTATTCTCAATTATCTTTCTACTGTTAATGAAGTAAGGCGGAGCTTGAGGAGTGTAAATACGTACATATGTGCATCATAAAAATAACTTATTTTATTATAATTTTAGGATGACAACCTACATGATGTACTTCAAATGCTCATCTCTCTCATGTCGGAACATCCTTCATCCCTTGTTCCAGCATTCGATGCCAAAAATGGAGTGAGGGCCGTGTTCAAACTTCTTTCTTCTGAATCCCAACTTATTCGTCTTCAAGCCCTAAAGCTTTTGGGTTTCTTTCTCTGTCGAAGTACACACAAGTAAGACAGTTTTGTCAGCTACGTGTGCGTCATCCCTTAAAATATTTTTTTGTGTGTGCAACTAAATGTCTTGGAGAAATTGATTTCAAGCAGATGCATGCCCAAATATGAATGGATAAAATGGGTATTTACGTCCTCCTAAGAGATTTTATGCCACGAGATGCTGGCTGCTATATTTGGTGCTATTGTCTCACGAGGAATGTACTTGACGGTTTTGCTGCTTGAGTGGTCCGTTGGAAAAGTTGTTGTTGAGCCCTCATGAATCATAACTTTCTCCACAAAATAGAAAGCTCTTTCCATTTATATTTAATTTAGTAATGATGTGAAGTCAGACAAGAGCAACTCATAACTCATACTATCAACCTCTAACCTCATGACAAAGCAGTACACTGAAAAAACAAATTTCCCATAATTTCATGTTCAATTTCATAAAATTCGGATGCACTACTGATGTGCTCTTTCTCTGC
>JAAOWG010000298.1:0-24793 GCA_036491945.1 Paranurophorus simplex
TTTTTGAAAATTATCAAAAATTAAAATTTTGAGATTTTTCTTTGTGGGATGTTTGGTTAAGGTTAGGTTAGGTTTGTGAATATGAAAGACTCATCTAGGTAACCCCCACCAATTTTTAGAAAAGTATTCCCTGACTCGGGCTATATGGAGTTGCACTGGAAGTTTTTTAATTTTGTATTACATATTGATAACATTTGAACATAATTTCAAAATTTCAACACCCAAAATTGGAGATAACGTAATAAAAAGCTTTACAAACAAAAATACAATTAATTGGCCATAAAATATTCTATTCACTGTCGGTTGAGCTGTATACGCTTATAGAATTGGAAATTTGGATAATTGAAATTTGAGAATCATTTGGAAATATAGCTCCTCTTCCTTGGATGATCACCTAAAGTCATACTTTAGTAGCTTCAAGGATTTAAATACAATAACTTTACCTTCTTATTTAGTCCTTCCTTATGGAACTTTTTGAAGCAGTTGTCTTCTCCATTTATACAAAATCTTTTAAAACAAGTATCGCACCTGAATTGAGTCATGGATCTTTTTTTCAGTTTGATTTTATTTATTTATGTATTTATATTTTGTATTATTATTATTATGTATTTTATTTATTTATGTATTTATGCATTTATGTATCCTTCAACTGAAATATTGTTATAGTCTCTCAATTTGTGTTGTTCTCCGCCCAATTTTATAGAATTTTGATAATGATAAATGAAGCCTTTTATTTTCTTCATTTACAGCAGGGCTTAGCCTCAGCACACTTGCGTTATTCAGTCATTCTGTACCCCTTGTTCTTTGAGTACATATTTCTTCTAAACGTCGTCTAATTTCGATAAATAATGGTCGTATTGATGGGTCATCAGTCATTAAAGCTAATCATGCAGTATTTAAATATGAGTTTGCATGTTGGGAGCCTATAGATGGGCTTTAATTAATGCTGCACATTCTTAGGATTATGGACCCTGGGTTAACTCAAGTTTAGATATTAATAATAAGTTGAACTGTGGGCATTATAAGAAGTGCATGCAACCACTCACAAATGGCAGAAACCATTTACAGTTTGAGATAAAAATACATGAACCTTTTCTCAAGGTTTTGGAAACTTTCTAAGACACTTAGTACAATATTATACACCCTTGTTGTAGGTTTGCATCAATTTTTCTCTGTATATTTAAAATGGGAATGAGCAATAAAAGAAGACTGCTGGTATGTAATTCTCAATATCCATTCTCCATTAGAGTCACAATTGATATGCAAAATCTAAAGATAATCTGATTGAATTATTTTCATATCTGATTTATCTTTGGTCTTAAACTCCTTCCCCATCATTCTTCCACACGAGCTATTTAAGAAAGCATCTAAGTTGGTTTCGTTCCCAATTCATCCCAATTATTTTTAAACAATTTTGTCTAGAAGTGTTCTGGCCCCATGGATCCTAGCAGAGGTAATTCCTTTTTGTAGAAAAATGCTAATCCTATTTTGTATAGCGGCTGAAATGAAAATCCTCATAAAACGGTTAGCAGTGGAAAAAAAACTCGTACAAATTTGGGCCAAGTTAGGTAGTAGACTCTCTGGTAAGCTCTAAAATTCCCCAAAATGAACAAAATTCATATTTATATTATTTTTATTGAAGGTGAGGCCAAGGATTCTGCCTATAGGAAAGAGCTAAGCTATGTTGCTGACGTCGTAACTACCAAAGATGACATTTTGGCAATAGATGGTAATTGGATCGAGCCTGCGGACCCTGTCAACGAATTAAGCTCCAGCGATGGTGATTAAAGGATTGAATGTTCATGCAAGTTTCTTAAAGTATTCAAAAAAATTATCTCCCTTTCGTTCAATTAATATAACTTGATTTGCATATTATACGATTTTCCTTAGAAATTGGCCTTGTACCCTTAGAAATTAATAATCTCATTATAAATGCACTAGTTGCATTGTTCTTGATATATACATACTTGATTCGATACTCTTCAGCACATTTATTGTCCAACACTAAATTAAAGCAATAAATTGTTTAAATCAATGCTAATATGAGTCTATGTCCTGTATGTTTGGAGCCTTTGATTGTTGAGAATCAAGACTTGGTCACAACAAAATGTGGTCATTTATTTCATTTTACTTGCTTAGAAGAAAGCACCAGGTTTTGTCTGTTTAAAATTCAATTGTTCTATTCTAACTACACCATTTCAGTGAGCATGACCAGTGCATCATCTGCAAAAAAAGTACGGATCCAAACAACGCTGTCGATACTTATGCAGAAGTCGTTGATGAGGATGAAGAAGTGCCACCTGGGCAATCTTCAGAGTCAAATGAACCAAAATTTGTTGAAGTTCAGAGTATCCAACCTCGTCAACAAGGTTATGAGCAATCTACTGCTGGAAGTGCTCTATTGGCGTAAGTTCTGTCCATATTTCTCTAATACTGCTAAATATTAATAGTCCATTATTAGACAAAATCACAACGAATTGTTAGACGCTTATTTTGAACAAGAGGAACAAATCTTGGAGCTTTCAAACGAAAGTAATTTTTTGGAAAGCGAAAGCGCTTTCAATCAAAGGTATCCAACTATTACAGATTTAGTTCATTCATGTGACTCTAAAATGTTTCAAAACACGATTTCTACAGACGTTTGAATGTTTACGTCATTGACTTCCAAACGTACGACATTCCCAATTTTCGCAGACGCAAATAAACGCAACCCAAGTACAATTTCCACTTCTATCGTCAAATGAAATAAAACGGAAACCAAAAACACCACAAATCCATGAGAATGTATAAATTCGTACGCATAAAAGTTTATTAATAAGCTATATGTGGAATAAAAGTAGACAACCATAAGCAAAAATTCCCAAAGCTTTTGCACAGTAGCTCATTATTTTTTGTCATTCAACAATTAATTAAGAAATATGCGACTTTTTTTATCTCTCATCCTTGCATTAGTTGCAGTTGGGATGATTCTTGCTCAAGATTATCAAGAGGATCCTGAATGGGTTGGAAAAAGAGCAGCCAGTGTGTTTTATACTGACCCTCAGGTTGTTACAATAATATTACAATTTAATGGGACTTTATAAGGTTGCCTAATTCATTTAATTTTGGTCCCAGGGTGCCAACGTTCCAGACACTATATGTCCTCCCGGTTATAAAAGACATCACGGTAGATTTTCATGTGTACTCAGCGAAGGTGAAAGAACTGACGACTATTACTGATGACAAAGTAAGATTTATTTAAATCTTAGCAATGTAATATCTGCTACATCTTTTGTTTGACAAAGTAAATCTCCTTAACCTACTAATTGTCTTTGATATTTATTTACAAATGCACAATTCATTTTTTTACATCAAAATCAAATCATAACATTAACTAGAGACTTATTGAGATGCTCATAAGATGGGATTGTATAAAAAAGTTAAACCTCCGGAACTTAAATGAAAATTGAAGGCATGATTTTTAAGCTGCATAATTGCACAATGTTTCTGCATGTAACACGCAACTAACATAAAATTAAATTCATTACAACTCAAGAGCAACTACATATCATTGTCCCCATCCTATTCTAGAAAATGATTCAATAACCCTAACTATCAGCATTCGTAACACTTTTTCAACCATAATGCGTCAGGCAACTTAAAACGAACGAGTTTTTGTTGGTTACACAAACTTACAAAAAGATTTCAAAATGCTTTAAAAATGACCACTCTTTCACATTTTCCAAATGATTTCAAGAAAATTGAATATTGTCATGTTGTTGTATCCCATCAATGGAGAGATGTGTTTTGAATGTAAGTTTAAAAGGTTAAATAACCCACTTTCCATTTTAGTTTCATGGGGTCAAGGATGCAAACGAAATAAATGCATTTCCTTGTGATGGATTTGAGAAATTGAATTCAGGACAGGGCTATAACTACTCAATATACTGCTTAAAACGATGTAATGAAGAAAAATTATCTCCAATTATTTGGATGAATGTGGAGTATGACAACTTAAAGTAGAATGCTTACAGCATATCACAAATTTTTAATGAAAGTTGGACAATTCTGCTTGTTGGGTTGATCTTTGTATATCTTGAAGGTAGTTTCACAAACAGGTTTTCATTTGGCGTCTCGATATCAGTCAAATAGCACCTGACCAAAGCTCCTCATATTTAACTATTAGATGAGTGTTAGGATTTAATGAAAATACAAATTCTTGTATTTTGAATTTGTACGTGCAATGATTGGTGATTAATGAGGATCTAAGTGAAAGGGGCTGTGAATCTATGGTGGTACGTTGATTATATATTTCGTAATATTGGAGCTAAGAATAGCATTTGTCTTCAGGGCATCTAAAAGTCCTTGGCGTTGTTTGTGAATTTAATTTTATTAGTTAAAGATAATTCGCGGAAGAAGGTCGTAAGTCCGAGGTCCTGAACCGCACAAAATGATTCGACCTGAAGGAGAGGAAGAAATCCAAAATTTGGAAGAGGTACAAAATCTATTTGTTTGCTTTTCTATAGACTGCAGGAATAAAGCAGTATCATTGTAGCGTATTCCTTTGCTTCCTCAATTGCTTCTACTTTTACTTGTATGCAATTATTTACAATTGTTTAATTTCCAGTTCAGGAAACGTGTTGAGGATTTACATGCAGACAAAATTACTTGCTTACGATTTCTTCGGGGTAAGAACAGCAATAACCCAATTTCAAGATATTTTTAAACCAACAGCATTTATTATAGCTCGTGAACAAAATCTTGACAAAGCAGAGAGTATGATGAGAAAAGTAAGTTGTTTGTCATAATGTAATTTCCACAAGATTTCATTCACTTGATACAGTGTGTAAAATGGCAAATGGATGTTCAAATTTCAAAATACATTAATTGGCGACCTGCTCCTAGCGTCCTTGAGGATTCTATCTTTAAAATGACTGGAACTGATTATGAAGGTCGTCCAGGTATTGGTTGCATACTGCATTACATTGCAAGGGATCTAAAAACCGGTTTTTTTATGTTTTCAGTCTTTTGGCTTCCAATGGGTCGTTGGAATACTCGTAGCCTTATGGAAAAAGGTTATAGGGAGGACGTCTCCCAACTTCGCTACTACATTTTGGAAAATGTGATGGACAAAATTCGTCAAAGTGCAGCCCATCAATGCATGGTGATCTTTGGTGTTGAGCAATTGAGTTACTACAAAGTCGCGCATCTTGAAAGTAAATGTTTACTTTGTTGAAGATTTATAATTTAATTTGTAATTCTTTTACAGCTATGCAATTGATGATGGATTCATTTCGAGATCTGTCTCTAAACTATCCTGAAATCATCAAGAGCATGTTTGTTATAAATAGTGAGTGCAGCAGGATAAGATGAGAAATGCTTTAATAACTGGAATTTTGTATAGCCCCATGGTACTTCCCATACGTTTTAACCTTCATTAAACCCCTTCTGTCGCAACGTACTAGTAAAAAGCTTCACATCTTTAATTCGGATAAGACCAAATGGCTCCCCGTCCTTTTGGAGATTATGCCGAAGGAGGCCATTCCTCAGGAATATTTGGAAGAGGAGGAAGATTCTAAAATTAATGTTGAGGAGGATCAATAAAATTACTTCAAAATCTTCGTTGCGAGTCTTGCGAGTGGCAGAACCAGATATAAATATAAAATACTATACCGTAAATCCTTTGGGAATCAAATATTTTATTAAAGAAACAAAATAGGCTAAAAATAGAATTAAATCCGAACTTTACATTAATAGCGTTTATTCAAAAAAACCAGCGTTGCAATTTCCAAGATTTCTTACAAGTTATTACCAGAACTTATTTGGAGAAATGATAAGGCCGTTGTTGCTTAAATATTATCGATATCATCCTCGGATGATTCATCATCCGACATTTCATCAAACTCAATATCATCATCCATCCCTTCATCCACAAATGTCACCGTCTCATTGATCTTAACGGACTCTGGGAATTCACCATAGCTCTTCAAATTCCTCGCCTCATCCGGTGTATACTTAAGGATAACATCCGCCTTAGCATCCTGATAATCTCTCAATCCCACAAGGATGATATCTCCTGTATTTATCCAAACTTTTTTCCTTAATTTCCCTCGAATGTGACAAAGCCTTTTGGTTCCTACAACAAAAAATAATACAAAATGTAGCCCTTAAGTCCCCCCTTATGCTTACCATCAAAGCACATTGCCTCCAACCTCCCATTTCCCAACATTTTAGTAACTTGGGCATACTCTTGTCCATCTTCTTTAAAAACCAATTCTCTTTTTTCCGTTTCATTTTCATTTTTCCCCCTCCTCCTGTTTTTTCCTCCTTTTCCTTTATTTTTGGGCATGACCTGATTACTCCGGAGGGCTGAGGACCCTTCAACTTTAGAATTTAATTAATTAAGAGAGTGTGAGAGTTAGAAGGTGATCTTGATGAGAGGAAGAACGTATTAAAGACAAACAGATCCGCCTGATGGGGTAAAATGTAAAAGGGGGGAGGGGAATGGGGCAAGGGGAGAAAATGCGGGAACATTTATTCAAAATATTCCATGTGCTGGACCTGATAATAGAGGAAATATAACAATGGTAAGTGAAGGGGGTGTGGTTAATCATAATTTTATTGTTTACAGCCCGTAAAGAGATTTATTAATAAGAAGAATGCTACAACCTTTGTGCTTGCACATAGATCACAAAGGGATCCTTTAATTGCTGATGAAAATGCCCCACAAAATATATTATTGCCGTTAAATCAAGTTCCACAAGGGAGTGGGGGAGGGAAGGGAGAAAAAAAAGATAAGGTATGAAAATATGAAGGGGAGGGTTACTGTTATTTGGAGTTGTTGTTTGTGTAGGATGTGATTGCAAAGAGGAAGGAAGAACAGATGAAATATGGAATTTATTTTGATGATGATTATGATTATCTACAACACGTTAGGGATAGTAAAGAAGTTTCAAATATTGAGTGGGATTATTGTGAAAGGATTTATGCACCAAATGTTGAGGTTGGAACGGTGACGAAGGAGGATTTGAAGGTATGAGCAAAAAACAATTTTTTAAATATGCGTTGTCATCAAGTTATGATGTGAATAGGACGTTAAATTAAAACTCCCCTCTTCCGTCTTTGAATCAGATTATAAGGAAGATATTGGACTTCTTAATAAAGCAGCAGTATCAAAAGGTAGAAAAATCCTAATTAAATATGCCGAGGTTTAAATGGAGATTGAATTGTAGGGCCTAGGCCGGATTTGGACCCAGATATTATTGCAGCTTTGGATGATGATTTTGATTTTTCAAATCCAAGCAATGAACTTGAAGACAACTTTATTGAGTTGGCCAATAATGGAGAAAGCTTGCCAGTTGATGGAGAAGCTACAGAGGAGGATCTTGAAGGATTATTTAGTGATGATGATGAGTATGAGGACGAAATGGGGGATTCGTTAGGGAGTTTAAAGGGTCCTCGTTATCATCAGAATATGTCGGAGGACGGGGATGAAAATAAATCTCGTTTTACAAGCTATTCAATGTCAAGTTCAGTTGTGAGAAGGAATAAGCAACTGTTATTGGTTGATGACTGTTTTGAAAAGGTATTTTTAAATTTAGACGGTGATTGACAGCTGTACATATATTTATTTGATTGTTATATCAATTTTGCCAGATGTTTGAAGGCTATGATGATACTGAAATCGGAGCTTTGGATTGTGACGAAATAGAAGGTCATATAAATCCGGATTCTGACTTATTGCTAAAGTACGCTGAAGAATTTGCAAATGATCAACAAAAGGAAGAACTTTTGAATGAAAAAACTGCGAGATTAGCCATTAATGATGAGGAGTCTGATGACGAAATAATGGACGATTCAGAAGACGACAATAGAGAACGCGAAAAGTGGGACTGTCAATCTGTCCTTTCAACTTACTCTAATACTAAAAACAGACCTAAAATAATTTTTGAACCCTCCAAGGTAAATATATTTATTTTTTTCAAACTATTATTAGCCTACTAACTAAGGAAGATGGTACATTATTGATGGATAAAAATGAATGACTTTAATTGCAGAGAAACGTTATAAAAGTTTCTGGAAAGACTGGAATTCCTGTTGGGGTGTTGGGCAAAGGATTAACTAAATCTAACTTGAAACAATTGGATGAAAAATTTGCTCAAGAAAACAATTTACCAACCACTCGTAATAAATCAATTCTAACTGGAGCTACTTCTGTTCGAAATAAAAATGAGACTCCTGAAGAAAGACGAGACCGCAAGAAAATAGTGAAAGAATATCGCAAAGAACGAAGAATAGAACGCAAAGCAAATACTGAAGCCTTCAAAGAGGAGAAAAAACGACTCGTTAAAGTTAGATTAAATGAAAAACACAACACACCTACTTTAAAACTTTAAATTAATAGTATATTTAATATTTAAATGTTTTGGTATTTAAAGGTGTCAAGTTCTTTATCGCGTACTAAATAAAAGTAATACATTTACTTTCGTTAAATCAAATTCGGCAGTTTTAAAGAATTTAAATTAATTCCATCTCCCTTATATTCACTAACTTGTTTCAGCAATGCATTTTTCTTGTGTCCATCAGTGTTTTCAAGTTCATATATTGTGCAAAGATTTAGTAACACATTTTCTTGTAACAGTTGAGGGGTATTATTTTTAACGGTTGCTTCTAGGCATTTTAGTGATTCCTTTACTTTTCCCATGTAGAGCAAACAAACGGCCATGTTATTAGTTATCTGTGTGCACAATATGAAATAAGTAACTCCTTTGATTGCAATTTGAGTTTTACCAAAAAATTATCTGGTTGTATAGGTAATGCCTGCTGAAGCAACGCAAATGCTTCTGGGTATGAACCATGCGCTATCGTTATCATTGCCGAGTCGATCAAATTCTCAACTTGTTCAGAGTCTGAATCTCCAGACCTTAGATCACTGGCAACTTGGAAATACTTGCTAGCGGTTGGCATATCTCCTAACTGAAGGAAGAAGCGGCCAATTGCAGAATTCAATTGTGGTGCCTTTTCTTTATCTTTTTCGCATAGAATCGTCAAGTATTTGTAAGAATTTGGGTAGTCCTAATTATTTGATAAAGTAAATGACATTACAAATTACATAGATTTATCTAACCTTGGCAAATAATGAGGCATTTGTTAATGAATAAAATACACGAATTTCCCTTTTTCTCCATATTTCTAATGATTTTTGCTTTCTCTCATCGTCGGCAAGTGCTGCTGTGCCGTCTTCTATAAGCCCTGCTTCCAGATTTTGAATTATCTACAAAAATATTAAATTAGCACCAGTTATTGCCACCCATTCTTTGCATTACGTTATGGACCATACACAAAATTTTACAGAGCTTATCTAACGTTTCATTATTTTTCTTTGAATACTGGACAATTTCAGCGGCCAACAAGCGGAAATTAAAAGGCACCATCGTCCCTTTTCTTCCTTCTCCGTAAGAATCCGGGTAATAATCAAAATACAAATCCGGATTATCAAAGTCTTTAAAAGCGTCAATTTCAGACTCTGCAATCGTAAACTCGCGGATCCTTACTAAAAGAGATATTCTGGTGAACCATAACTAGACGATAAAACCAAAATTTCAGTAATCAAATACACTCAATTCCACCCGTACCTGCAAAGTGTGTGGACTGTGTTTACTAAACTGTCCCACTTTTCCAATTCCTTGTCCATAAAGTGTAAGCAACCTCTTTGTCAAATTTATGGCTGAACGATAACATCCCAACTGTGAAAACCAATTTCCATTGTTATCCAGCATTGAGGTAATAGCGTAAGTAAAACAACCTTGATTAGTTCTCTTATCCCATTATCGTCCTGCGTTACGTTGTCTGCTGTTAAAATTTTTCTTTTGCTTGCCTCTGCCTCCCCAAATATTCGCCTCATATTTACACCAACTTTATCAATCTAAGTAATAAAAACAGGTAGTTGATGTAATTTTCTTTAACTTGATTCAAAATACCAAATCATCTTCATAAATAATCCCACAAGTGGTCATATGTGACTTATCTGAAACATAGGTTCCAGAATGTACTGCCATTAAAATCCTTTTTGTTCCTTCCTTAGGGATCCAAGCATCATAGGCAGCATCAATTGGTGAATATGTTGAACTATTGAATGAGGATGAAGAGTATTTGGCTTCTTGCGTTGCATGGACAATATCCAACGCTTGAGCACTGGGGTAACCTTGTCCAGAAAATGGAATAGTGGAAAATTCCGGAACGTTTAGAACAGTCGTTGAAACAAAGGGGGATAACTGATCATAATACGGCGTCTCTTGAAATGATTGAAACGTTTGTTTTGAATTTAAATCCAAATTTGATTCCACCTCTAGAACCACCTCTTGCTGAACTTGATCTCCTTGTCCAAACGTTTGAGGAAGGATTTGAATCCCTTGCATTCCATCAACTAATTTATTCATTTCATCCAAGGCCTCCATCCCTTGACTTTCATTTGTTTCTTCAACTTGATTTAAATCCGTCACCTCATAAGTTTGAGGTGATAAGGGTTGATCAAGGGATGGGGCATGAATCTCATTTTCAAGTAATTCATTACTAGATAAAGTAATCAATGTTGAGGGTGGGATGGAGTCGTTTTTTGGGATGGAAAACGTTATCTTATCAAATCCGGAAGATTGGATTTCAGGTTCTAGAGAATTATCCATTTTTGAACAATCTTTTTTGTTTTGAAGAAATTTCGCGCTACTTTTTGCTGTCCGCTTGAGAAAGATGGAAATGATTGTACATTTAAACAAAAAAAGTTGTTTATTATTATGAATTAAAAATAATTATTATGAACTAAAAATAACAATGTATGTGAAGGTAGCAGCCAAAAAATCTCCGGATGCCCCAAAATGTTTTAAAATTATCACAATACCCCAATGTTTTTAGCTAAGTCCAGACAACGGCACACCGTCAAACTTCCCAGGCGCCCCGTACCTCGCAAATTTTTTTCTTTGAAATCGTGCCATGTAATGCAATAACAATCGAATAATTTGCGACTAACCTTGTTAGGTTTGCAAAAAGACAAAGATTATTACCAACAAACCTGTTTCCGAACAGAACAGAAACAAAGTTCTGTTTTCAAAAGATGAGTACAAGAAGTCACATAATAAAGGAACTGTGACCTTAAGGGTCCAAATTTTAAAGAGCAACCAATATAAATATGAGTGTCCTTGGGATGGTAATTTAGATCTCTTTACTTTTCCACTCAACAAAAACGCAAGGTGTTTGAGAATAGAGAAGGTATGGTTCATGCGTAGTTCGCTTGAAGCGGTTGAACTACAGATATTTATGTTTAAGGATAATCCAGACAACATTTACAGCTAAATTATCGCCAACTTCACCAGCGAAGCCTACTATTAGACCTGTTAGAATGTCCTACCTACGATTTCACTGAATGTGTTACACGGGGACGGCATATTGGATGGAAAACAACTTTGAACATTAAATCTACGTTAGAAAGCTTTGAGGGTTACGGTAAGCTGTGTATACGTTATGGCTGTTGTGCACCTATTTCCCTAAATCGAATCGCAATTAACAGGGTTGCCGAAAGATGATGCAACCAGGAATGCATCATACAAAGCTTTGATTTATTTGTATGATACATTTGTGTACCCCAGACTGTTGATTTCCATCACACTCATTACTGCGCAAAAAAGGAAACCCAATCTTAGCCCACAAGAGGAAGAAGCTTCTTCTAATTATTTTACTCCATCACAACTTAGACCATCCGACATTTTACGCCAAATCAAAGAGTTTAATGACAAATACGGGCTCGTGTTGAAAAATAATACCTACGATTGGGCGGAAGAGGATCTACGAACTAGAGCCGGCGATGGCGACGAAGAAGCACTCGCTGAAATAAGAAAATTGCAGATTACAGCAGATAAAAAACTTGCAAAATCCATGCAATCGCCAGAAGAACTCGAGATGTTGGAGCAATTCCACAGACAAAAAGAAAAGAAAGAAAAGAAAAAAAACCCTAAAAAGAAGAAGTCCAAGCATAATTCTAAATTTTCTGATTTCAACACATTCAACTATTCAAATGAAAGTAAAATAATAAAAATTGTTTTTTTCGTCTTGAACAAGTCATTGAGCTTGCGTGCGTTTTTATTTAAGTCTCTATTTGCATTGCAAATAAAGATTTAAAAAACCTACCCCAGGGGGAAATTTTTTAACGATCCAGGGAAATTTCTTATACCTTGGAAGATTATCGATGTATGCTGCGTACCGTCATTTGAAATGACGACATCTGTTACAACAATACAAGAAGACAGCGATTATACAGAATACGACGACCAGAGGAATAAAGCAGATTCAAACGGGTTATTCGAAAAGAATCCGCAAGTCAGTTGTAAATTGGCAAGCTGGAGGAGCTAAAGCTGCTATGTTTGCAGTTGAAAGAAAAGAACCTTGTACTTATTCTGATGCAATCCAGTCTCGTAACTCAGCAGATTGGAAAAAGCAATGGATTCAGAAATGCGAAGTCATTATGAAAATGACACATGAAAGCTTGAAAAACGGCCCCATGGAAAGAAAGTGCTTAAAAATCGATGGGTTTTTAAACTGAATACAAATCCCAAGGGTGAAATTGAGAAGTTCAAAGCTCGTTTGTTGGTCAAAGGTTACAGTCAAGTAGAAGGAATTGACTATGAGGAAGCCTTTGCACCCGTAGTCCGTTATGAAACAATTCGGATTTTATTGTCAATAGCAGCAGCAAGAAAATTGAACTTCGTTCAATTTGACATTGCTACAGCTTTTTTAAATAGCCAGTTGGGAGAATATGTGTTCATGGAACTGCCCGAAGGATATAAAATTGGCCGTGACCAACGTCTGTAAACTTGAAAAAAGTTTATATGGCTTAAAATAAGCTCCCAGAGCATGGAACAACACTATAAATTTGAGATTGGAAGAAATGGGATACACTTGCTCAAGTAGTGACAATTGTTTGTATGTTAAAAATGATATAAGAGGAGCAATATACATAGTAGTGTATGTTGATGACGGACTTATTATCAGCCATGTTTACTGTTACATGTGTCGTTCTCCTGTATTTTCAAGATGCAAAAAACGATTTATCTTATTCAACGGAAGAAATGCGGCTATTAAACCTGGCCAAAAGAGTACAGCAGTATCCTCCAACTATCTTAACAGATGAACGAGCTAACATCATACGTAAATACGTTCAGGATGTTGTTATCTTGGGTCCTCTATGTTAGGAAAATGAATGCGGCTTTTTTTGAACTTCTGCGTTCTAACCTGTACTGGTTGGAGATGGAAGTATTCATTTACCGCTCTCTGATTCCGATTTGAACAGCTCTGGATTGAAAGTATACAGAAGTTTTAGCAGAAGTACCGGTTCCATGTCTCCCATGGCCATGGTTGCATTTGAAATCTGTAAACCAACGCTCAAGGCATCGCATGATTGTCCGATCGCAACATTTGCACACCCGTTTTCTTTCCAAGCTATCCCGCTTCAATCGACCGCACAGAAAATAATCAAAAACGTCAACAAGTTCCTTGACTCTTCAAGACCATTCAACAGGCCATTCCAGAAGACAGAAGAATTATAGTGAGTACATGAAAAAAAGCAGTTTGACATTTCAGCTTAGATTCCACTAGACCAAGGTGAAGGCGAGGATGATGAAATAGATGACATAAGTGAGTATGAAAATTTGTGCGATCCTCTGCGAGGTGAGGTTCACGACGACCAGGATGATGGTATTTTTTGGGGGGAAACAGAATGTTCAATTGGAGAAGAACCAGGAACGAGTCGTAGACGCCTATTTCCTGGGAGTTAAAACCAAAGTGAGTATGACTAAGATATCAAAAGCGTGGACGTGGAGGAAAAACAACCAACATTAAATTTCGCTTAGGCGAAATCAAAATGTGGGGGCAAATCTCTCTGTTGAGTATCTTGAGCGATTGAGCGAAGGGTTGAGAATAATGAAGGAGGATATGCCCCAATATTTTAATACATCAAATTGATTTTGTGTAATTAACACATTTTGAAAATTGATTAAACTTGTTACAGAATCCATTTATAATTCTGAAAATAACGAACTTCTCCGGCAAATTAAAAGACATGGATTTATTAAACACAATATTCTTGAACTTTTTCCAAGAAAAGCCACAAACCTTTCAACAGGCTATGATTTATTTAGGTAAAATGTAAACTGATTAACAAATTTATTAAAGTACTAAGGATGATAAGGTGAAACCTGGAGGTAGAGCAATAATTGACACAGGAATATTTCTGCCCCAATCACATTATGGTCTTATAAAACCAAGATCTGGGTTAGCTTTAAACCATGGAATAGATATATTGTGTGAGTTAGCAGCTTTAACAATATAAATCCTATCTAACCCATTTCAGGGGGAATTATTGATGCAGACTACGCAGGCACCATCAAATTGTGTCATAAGCAGAACTTATTGTATGGAAGGCAACTTTCGACATTTGGTCTACATTAATGACGTTTTCTGGATATGGTATGTTACTTTATTGAAGTGTAAGATATACTGGACAATGCGTAAGATTCAATGTGAATGGAAATTGTGTATACAGGTCCATCAAAATCGTCCGCAATTTTCAGTGCAGCTAACAAGACTATGCTTTATCTTTACAATATTTCTTCTTCCATTACTTCTGATGCCACTTATTCAGGCTTTATGCCGTATACTGGCATCTACAATTACATCAGCAAAAGATTTACATGATAACAAGGACCTACAAAAGAGTGCAGAGAATGAATTAAAAATATTAAGGACAACATTTATACGAATCTAAATAAATAAATAAGTATCAAAAGGAGATGAGGTATTTACACCAAATGTTCAAAATTGCAACAAACAAAAATTATGCTTCCTTCCCCCAAATGTCAATATTTCTTCACCATCTTTGAATTGCATAAAAATTGCAATGTCCAAGAACCCTACAATTACAGAATTAGCATTCAACTGGCCACTCGCCTGTACTCAAAATAACAAGTTACAATATTTTGAACTTGAACAAAATTTGTTTGCAGTAATTCCAGGCAACGAAGATATTCAATTATCTTGTAAAAATGAATCCAACAAAGTGGTCAACGCATCAAATTCAAAAAACACAGGAACTTTAATTATTCAACTTCCATGTGGTTGCACAATTATGACTAATACTACCACCATTAAATATACTTTCCCTTGTTCTACTAACCCATCTCAGGAAATGTCCATTCATCACATTATTCCATCTACGTTAGTTTTGCATAATAACACCACCGTCACACAAGACATCCGTTTTGCAATGAGGACAACATCATCAACCATGGATGGATGAAGACCGTTCCACACCTTAACTTACACAAGTGGAAATATTTCCAATTCCGGATATGAAGTATTCGAGGCGTTCTGACCTTAGGTCCTTGCCTTTTATTTCCTTTTTAATTTTTTAACATGAGCTTTTACAATTGGAGTCCTTAAACTATGGGAGGGGCCCTTTCTGGGGGGCCACCGTCCCGCAACACGGGGGGGTCTGCCCCACGACTGTGGGAGTGGAGGAAAAACCCCCCTCGGGAAAACCTCCACCACCGGGAGTCGAACTCCCGGCCCATTTAGCACCACAGCCGCCCAGGCATAGCTAGAATCCACTAGACTATCCTGGCGTGCAATTCCGGATATGACTACATATATTCAGCTGCAACTGGAATGTCACTTATACTAATACTAATAATGTTAATAATGATACTACCTCATACTAATAACATCAATATGGAGTATTTCCATAAGTGCTGTGGTCATATGGTTATTCTACAGAGTCACACACATTCAAATACCATCAATGATGATGTACCAACTGTCTCAACTGTTCGAGCAGACCATATGATAAGTAACTCACAGGAAGAAGTAATATTTGCATTCATTTGCACAATAGTAATCCTGTCATTATTATTCATCGTGGTAGTCAAACAAAAGCGAATTACAATTGTCAACGCAGAAAATTTACAACTTAGACAAATAATACTGGTACATAAAGGACAAAGAATTCGCCCCATCAAATATTTAAGCAGGCGATTAGGTCAATTAGAACATAGAAATCGCCAATTACAAAAACAAATTAACAATTTTCAGCTGCAACTATCCGACGTTGACACAAATTGGCGACAGATATCAACTCAACCAATCGTAATTTTTCATCATTTTAATTAAGTTTCCAGTTTACGTTTTTAGGTTAGAATTATTCATCATGTCCACACCCAGTAACCACCCTAAACCATCACTAACCAAAGGGCCGTCAACTGGTCAACGTTTCCACGGAATGCTTGAAAATTGGGGACGATGTAGTGCATCTGGCAACAAAAATTTTCAGGACATCATCACAATGCTCTATCTTCGGATAAGGGCATTGGAGGATGAAGTGGCAAAACTTCGCGTCTAAAATTCCAAGTCCAATACAGCATTATCAACATCAATTCAAGCATCTTCCATAATTCAATCCAACAAAACGAAAATCCCGAAAATCAATTATTTATCACCTACAAAATCCCCTACACTCTCAGAAACAGCAATTGCGATTATGCCTTCAATACCCCCCATACCACATAAGAGGAGGCAGCAGTTCTAGTTCTTCTGGATCGGACAGCCTCCTTCCGGACTAGTAATATTTAACTTTTTCATTTTACCTTTCTCTTAGAAATTGCAGGAGCATTTTTTTTCGTTGTTAGGGAATATTATAGATTAGTCATTCGATTAAGATTCAATGTTATTTCCTTATTATTAAGCATCAATGTTAAATTTCATCATATTAAATAATCATAACTTCCGTATCATGGGAGTATAAAATAATGTTGATTAGTATAAGCGAAGAGAATAAATCCACCATTCAAACAGACAACTAATAGTACTCTTCCTTAAAGCTAAAGCATAAATGGTAACGTAACATAATCCAGCAATTGATTGGATAGCCTTCACAAACGGCTTCTTGAGAGATGCCCTATGGAAGTAGATGATGCAGTTTCAATATAGGAAATATTGCAAAGAAAGTAACCGGGAATGGAGAAAGCGTCCATTTTTATTCAACGATTAAGTGCTATGATTGGATAGTTGGGGTGCCTAACGGTTTTTTTTATTTCCAGAGAACCGTTTATAATATCAAAATTAAGAGTGTTATTAAAAATTAAGAAATAATAGTAACAAATTCTTATGCTTATCATCAAATTTAAACTTTTGAGTAATTAAACTTTTGAGTAATCATTTGCAACAAAATTCTGTTATCAAATAAGCGATACAACAAAGGTTTGAAAAAATATTACTCACCGTTATCAAGAAGTATAAAAATTAATAAGTGAAACCAAAAATATACCAAGTGTTTGTGTAGAGAAGGACAGATGGAGAACAGTTGCAGTTGAGACCCATTGAAGGACATAGGCATGAAGAAATGTGTTTATGTAAGAAACATGAGATGTCTGGACCTCGTTCTTTCCAGAAGTTTTAGCATGGTTAACCATGGCATTAAAATCCGTAATCGAGCAAACTGACTTTAAGAAATAAATGGTGGCTATGCCATTGAGAGAACAACTGCAACTACGTAATAAGGAAACTTGTAAAAACACCAAAATATATATTTATTCAGCTAATTTTGTAACGAAAATTGCAGGTAGGGATACTACCAGAACCAATGGTAAAATTGTTAATTGCATTGTGCTGAGTATGGCTGTCAATGCACGTCTCTTGCCGACAGCAGATCCAAAAAAACAATCAATTGTTTGACGGTTTCAGAACAAGAACAACTCCTTTATACAGATGCATAGAAAGGGTCGAAGGAATCAATTTCAGATTAACGAAGAGTTCTGACTGATCCTCCAAATCCTAACATTTCCAAATCAATAATTCTAACCACGTACTGGCCCGATGGATCGGATGCATTGATTGAAGCAAAAGAATACTATAAAGAAGATTTGGAACCAGCTTAAAAGTTAATAAAATAAAACTTAATAAAAGTTGGACTGACAACAGCATGTCTGAAAACAGGGGGTTTTATAACCTGCACGGAAGCATTTCAAGCGTACAATAAAATTAAAGTGGTGTGTGCGGGGCAAATGTTGCTATGAGAGGGCAAAACGTCATGTTTGCAACTGAAGTGAAATACGTCACATTGAGGAAGAATAACAATATTGCAGCTAACCTTAAAAAAAGCTCTTGATGAGATAATGTAAGAGTGAGGCTGATCTGCCTCCAGCAGACCAAATATATTATTCTGAGTCAGACTCAGAACAAACAATCCTTTCTGAATAAATTGAAATAAATTTGAATATTTTCAGAAATTATTGATATTGTTACAATGACCCAGTAAATAATTATGTCAAAATTAATTAAATTGCATGGACATCAAGTTAACACACTGTAAGCAAATTGTCATGCAATTTATTTGTCTGGGATGGTTTGAAATGCCCTTGTTAAGGTTTCCCGTAACTTTTAAGACTTTTAAGAAATTGTGTTTAAAAAGTTTGTTAGAGGCTGATCATCCCTATCCGGTAAGGTCGGACGAGTCCCCAGGATTTGTTAACCTGAGAAAGGACTCGCATTTTATTGCAGGTGATGCACGCGGTGGTTTGACCACACGTGTGAGTAAGCAGTCATGAAACAATCTGGGGTTTATAGGTTTCGATGTCACCATTGTGACAAAGTGTATTTGAACATTGTCGATTTTGCGGATCAATGTGGTGGTTGTGATTCTGGTGGAAATCCTAATGCGGATCCCCCGGTTGTGGAGCCAGAAGCCGGGTTTAATGGCAATGTATATGAACAAGTGGTAAAATGTTTTGTAAAGATTAAATTACTAAATTGTAAATTGCAGACTCCAGGCAACAATTGCAAGAGAAATTAACTTAAAAAATATGTTCTAAAAATAAATATTTATGTATGAATAAATAATTCTTATTACGGCAAATCAATTTTTGGTCATTGAACAAGTGATCCCTCGTGAGGGGTGGATATTAGTCATTGGAATCCATAAGATTGTTATTATTCCCCATATAATTTAAGGGGAGTGGTAGGTCATTTGAATGTGTGTTAAAAGGGATGGTGTATTGGGGTTGGATCACTACATATAGGTGAAGTTATTGGTTTTCGAGAGAGTGTAGGTGGGGTCTGTATCAGAAGCGTCAGATTCAGACCCTAAAATGTGTACATCACGGTCGGGGCGTAAATTAATGCGCTTCATTTTTGAAATGTGAATTGTGTCCCTTTTTGGTGCTTTGTCGATGGGATTAATGAGTTCCAGGTGTAATTAAGTGGGGAAAGTTTCTTAATAATTTTATAAGGTCCATACCATCGTGATAAAAGCTTATCACTTAATCCTTTTGTTCTTTTTGGTGTGTAAATGCGGACAATGTCTCCAAGTTGAAACTCTTTGTTATCTTTGGAGGCATCATATCGAGCTTTCATTGTTGCTTGAGCTTGTTTAATTGTTTGTAGGGCTGTTGCTCTAGCTGCTATCAATTTATTGATGTCATCCTGTATATCAGGTGGTGATGGTTCCAATAAACTGACATCAAGGGGTAGGGTAACTTCTTGTCCATAGACTAAATAATAAGGTGTAAGTTTAGTTGTTTTATGTGGTACTGTGTTGTAGGCGAATGCTAAATGATGGATCCATTGATTCCAATCTTTGTGTTTGTCTGAGCTAGAGACGTAGTGTGACATCATTGTAGCAAAAGTTTTGTTAACGCGTTCAACTTGTCCATTGCAGCAAGGATGATAAGCGGAGGTAGTTTTCTTTGTTGTTCCTAATTGTTTACATAATTCTTGAAGAACACTAGCAGTGAATTCCTTTCCTCGATCTGTTAATAGACTTCGGAAGCAACCAATTTTGCAAACAATGTCAATGTCAATGTTGAAACTACTACCCCCATACAACTGATAAGTGGAGCTTACAAACACCAACTTGACCAATGAACGCCATACGATGAATTAATTCCTCTATATTACACCATGAATTTTAGTCGACCAACAATACATCATATTGATGACGTCCTAATGCATGTTTGTATTCAACCCATTTTTAAAGACCTCGAGGAGGCTTACTGTAAAACATTCCAATATGCCGTTGACCATTTAAAATCTATTGACGTAATGCTGACAAAATATGAAGAATATTTCCAGCAAACCTCATTACATACACGTTCAATTATACCTGAGGAAGTCAACGTATTTACAGCTACACTAACCCCTTTGAATTTACGAGCTAGCACTGATTCCACTATTGATCAAACCCAATACTTCAATATTCCACACCATGATCGAAGAAAACGATCAATGGTAAACGACAACTGGCTTACAAGAGGATTAGGTCACATAATTAGTTATTGTTATGGAGTGGTGTCAAAAGACGATATCAGTGACCTCATCAGCAATGATGATGCAGTAAGTGAATTTTTGGGCAAAACAAAGCAGCAACTCTCAGATGACCACGACGATTTGGTTTGGTTTGGTTTGGAAACCTAACCTAACCTAACCTAATCAACATTATTCATCACAATCAAGACACGGATCCATTCCACAACACAACCATGCAGGACTTCAAAAATCAATTGAATGTAGTAATTCAAAACGAGATTACGGCAGACAAAGAGTTTAACATTCTAAAACACATGAAATTTAAAACTAGTTTATTAACCTCTAATTTTGCCGAATTTCTTCACTGGAACATGGAAGTCATGCAACGCGGCAAGATAATGGAACAATGCAGGAACAATAATGGAAACACTCAAATGGGATTTGGTGACTCTCAAAATAAATTGAAAAAAAATGATCAAGGATTGGCCTGGGAATTGAATAATTTGGGAATCTATTACGTCCGGACAAATTTCCTATTCTACCTTTACTCAATCCAAAGTACTTGTAAAAATTACAATCCCTATCACTCGACTTCCGCAACCTACTCTATACGAAATCCAAACTACTCCTTTCCAATGGAATTCTACCACCTGCAGCATCCACTTACCTCCAACAATAATTGTTGGTAAAAATATAATCCCAATTACATGAATACATCTTCAAAAATGCCACTCCCACAATTCCTTATGCCCCATGCCAGAGTTCCATACAACTACCTCAACATTCCAGATGTCCCGAGCGATTGTTCACGTCTACAATTGAAGTACTTAACAATGACTGTGACTTCCAATGCCATTTCACTAATAGGATTTACACGGCTCGTGTATCCTACTCTAGCAAATTTACCATCCCGTGGATTAATGATTTGTGGAAACACAACCACGGAACTACCTAATCATGGAGTGGGTGCGCTTCAAGTCACACTTGCCTGCGGATGTTTCTTGCAAATTCCCACTATAGCCAATCTCTACCCAAAATTCCCATGTCAAAACAACACTAATGCTAGACTTCTACACGTGGTCCCTTTCACTTGGACCACTCTCAATTCTGCCTACGTTTCTATTCATACTCAGCATGATACCCCCATTTATGCCAATTTAAAAGGGTTGTTACATACACAATGGTCTCCAGCACCAGGAATTAACTTCAACCTCCATGAGGGAACGAGTATAAAAAAGTTATGCCCTCCCAAATTAATTTATTACACAGCAGGCACTTATTATCCAGGCTTTATGATAATTTGGAATATCTCGACGACGAGGATTACAAGGGAACAATTAAGATTCTCATTCAAAATCAATCTGCACAAAAAGTTAATTGTCCAATCTATACTAAAATAGCTCAATTGCTTATTATTAAAATTCATGCCGAACCAGAAAATGTTCGGCCGGCAAATGGCCGGCCGGTTCGGTTCTGGCAAAGGTAGTACCTGAAGAAAATTATACCAATTTCAAAATTGCTTGGGACTCCGTCGATGATAAAGATCACACGAAGGGCAGGCTTCTTGCAAAACTAATTTAAGATGAAAAAGTTTTAAAAGAAAGACAAGAAGGAGCTTGCTTTAACTCTAGTTATCATTTGAAATTTGGACCATTAACAATTAACGAAAAAGCATTTGCTACAAAGGCAGACACATTTTGGGCTTGACGTGGATAGCCAGAATGATATGAAGGAATAGATCCCATTCGGGATGGAAGTAACTTTATCCCCACGCCCCTTACCGAAAGTCGGGCCTACATCATCAAGAAGTATACCCAGGATGTTGTCATTGCAGGTCCGAAGAATGCGAAGACGGAGAGTGCGGTTTTTTCTTTTGTTGAAAATGAAAAAATTACTGACCCAATTATAGCTACAGAATTTGATGATGATACACTTTTTCAGTGTTATAGTTAAGTAATTAATGTTATAAATAGATGTAAATTCTTGAATAAAAGTTAGTCTCAAAAAGGACACTAATTAATGATCATTAATTATAATTAATTTAACACGGTATCAACACGAATGCTGAAAATTTAAAGTTTTTAAGAATTAAATAGTTAAGATTTGGAAAACATTTTTTTAACTTTGAAATAGAATTGAAAAAATTCTATAATGGCTACAACTACTACAAGTTCGGATTCAACTACAACAATTGTTACTCGGAAATTTGACACTGAATCAATGGCTAAGCTGACTGGTGATAATTTTAGAGTTTGGAAGGTGAGGATGACGAGTTTGTTTATATCTCATGGTATTATGAGTGTAGTTGATGGATGGAACCTAACCTAACCAACCGAAGCACCGAAAATAATAGAGCGTTTTGAGTGCTATTCGACTGAGGAAGAAATTTCTGTCTATCGAACAGTTTTTTCCGGCGATTTGTACTCTCCTTCCCCTGAAAAGGGGGCTCCTTCGATGTTCTCTCATTTTCCTCTTTGAGAAAAACTCACAAAATTAATGGTCATAAGCTTGATTATATTGGTAAAGGCCTTTTTGGCACCAATAACAAGGATAAACCTGAACCAAGCTTTTGGCGCGGCCTTCAAAAAGTGAAAAATACGAATTATTTTGTTCGAGACATTTCCATCTCAGTGAATTCTGTTAATGGAAATATTGTCGACGTTGGAGCTTCGACCACAGATATCTGCCATGTCTCCCAGGGGTGGTGTACAACTACCATAGGTTTGCTTATTTGGGAAGCTGAGGAACACATCCCCTGTCGAGTCATGGTGGGTAAAACGTCCTTGTGTATCAAAACTAGGATAAGCAGGATAAGAGCAGGATAAGTTGCCCTACAGTTAGCGCAGGTCACTTGGTGATTATCATGCAACAACAACGTGCTACAAGACCTATGTTATGAAGAAACGACAGTAACTATTTAACTAGTTAAATATAGTAAATCAAAATAATTAAACAAATGCATAAAAAAGAAAGTCAGTTTAAATTTTAACATGTCTTGTCTTACTACTGTTTTCACGCACACACGTGAATACAGTTGTACGCTATCAGTGATTCGAAACCCGAGGAGGATGATAATCACGGTCACGTCCCACTGACGAGGAACCATCCTCAACTTCACCATTGATTGTCCACTGTAATGATGATTGGACTACGGAACAGCCAAGTGAAGATTCATCCAGCGATTTTGACGACGCATAAACCGAATTTGACGAAATTAATTCGGACGCAAAATGATCTTATGACGACCTAACCGATGGAGAACAACAATACAAGCTACGGATGGATTGTGGACTACAGATGAGGATAGCTTAATGTAACATTTAATTTCACTTCAATTTCAAATTCAATAATTTATCACCATTCATTTATTTAATTATTTTAGAATTATCATTGTAACAAAAATAACTTACCAACACAATATAATTTTAAAATCCAATCATTTTTTTGGTTAAGCAAAGTTAATTGTTTTAGGGACTAAAACCTTTTAAAAACGGGAGTGTTACAATGGCTCAACAATTATGCCATTATTAGGTACTTATATAAGTTAAAAGTTAAGACGCAGGAACTTGCATGATTCAGCTATGCTGAATAATGCATTAAGTAAATAGCTTACGCTATTTCTTTATGTCCGTTGTTTAGTTTGTTATTTGATAAACACTCAGAACATAACGTAATCAAATTTGATTTTTTTCGTCCTTTCCTTCCTAAGGAAAAGCTGTAAATATTCATGTTTAATAAACAATATAGGTCAATTGATGATGTCTCCCTCGCCATTACAGCGCCACACCCACTAAACGTGGGTTTGCGCGTTCAAATTCACCATACTGTGTTTTGTACATCCCACTTCCTACACTTTCCATGTAATTATAACTAGGTCAATGTCACTAAGTTAAAACGTTTATCAAAGGTTGTAATTTCAATGTCATTAAGTCAAACGTATTGTAATTAAGTCGATTAGCTAGTATTTAAGCAAGTCAATATTCGGTAATAAATCAGTCTTATATAAGCTCTAAGCCAAGTCTTATCTTATTAAAACTCATCTCCCTCACAGCCAACCTTAAAGGTTACACCCTACAAATCGTTACCCAGCCGGATATGAAAGAAAATTCAACAGGTGTAATAATTATCACATGCTGGCCTCACGATTATCAGGATCACATTGAGGCGAGAGAATGCTACAACGTAATCAGTGATTGGTTCATTGGATCAATATTCTACACTCCACAGCTAACAAAGCAAAACGAACAATACATCCCTTTAAACAAAGAAGAATGTAGAAATTTGATAAAATCTGGAAGATCTCCTTTTGTTGACTTAAAATTACTTCGACGTGGGACCTAAAGGTACCAATAATCACAAAGTTCCTTCTCCTAATTGGTTTTGTCACATCCCACTTCCCCGGTCCGTATTATAATTAGGTCAATGTTAATAAACGTATTATAATTAGGTCAATGTTAATAAACGTATTATAATTAGG
>JAAOWG010000299.1:0-24744 GCA_036491945.1 Paranurophorus simplex
ATAACTGATGTTGCTACCGGAATTCCCATGTCGAATATTGTCAATGCAGCTGCTTTTCAAGGTAATTATTGTTGTTAAAGTTTGAATTGATTAAGACAGTAATCTATAATGGTTTACTTTACTATCGATTACAGAAAACAAAGTGGAAAGCAAGAAACCCATCGTTTCAATAGAAAATTTCAAATCAACATGGGAAGCTTTAACACGACCTAAATCTAACAAACAACCTACAGAGACGGAAAAGGACAGCAGCACATTTATCCCCGAATTCACTGTTTCTACACCTTTCTCCAAACAAATTTCTGCTGCTATATCAGATAGCACTTCCACTAGCGGTGGATCATCATTTGATTTCCTCGGATTTGATTTGGTTCAAGTTTTACGATTAATGACTAAAGCGGAGGATCAACTAAGCTTTCTTGCGCCAAAAGTTACAGAATACTATAAAATGGTAGAGTTTTTGTTTTGATATTGTGCTTGAGTCACTCACCATTCATTTCAATCAATTATAACTTTTAGGCAGAGGACCTTGAGTTAAAACGTAATAGAGGCTCTCATATCTTGTTGGAAAATGAAGAACTTGTTACAGTTCTCTTTCAAGCCAGAGATAGGTTTATGACGATGGTCAGTATCCAATATTATTCAAAATTTGAATTTAATTTATCTTAAAAATTTGATGTAGATTCGTTCCAACGTTTTAAATCGAGAAATCCTGAAAACATTGAATCTCACAGTGTTTGGATTAAATGCTATTTTAGATGCTCCACAGTGTCAAAAGTTACGACCAAAACTTCCCACAACATTACCATTAGATATAGAACCAGAAGCTACTGTAAAACTTGACCCTGTTCCCCCTCTTAATCCCAACCCCATTAATGATCCCTCGTTACATGGTGGTGAAGAATTTAATGCATTACTTTCTCGACTTTCATCAAAACAGAAAGACTCTATTGCTACTGAAATTACAAAATTTTTGTTTATGATGGGTGGACAAACCTTTACAAATCCTGAGTTGAAGGAATTTGTTGTCAAATTTGTTACTCCATTATTAAATCCTTCATCTACAACTTCTGAGAAACCTGGCACTAAAGTAGAATCAACTACTGGGAGTGAGAGAAAAAAACAAGATGTGTCTGCCATAAATCAAGAAAGAAAACATACAATTCTCGGACATGATGTAAGTTTTAAATATTATTAATGAAATGCTTGACCATGTTGGTTGTTGCAGTACACTCATTCCGTCGATATGAGAGTAAGTGGAGTTACTAGCACCAAAGTGGTGGGCAGCGCTTTACCAGCATTACCTCATATTAATTATCGGTAAACCCTGAAATTCGTAATATGTTACATACAGTTTGATACATTGATACATTAAATAAATAACTATTTAATAGTGTTGCACATGCGCATGTCCCGCATGATCGGGATGAAAGCTTCCACCGCGACAACAAGGATAAGGATAAAGGTTTTGCAAACCAAGGAAAAGATAATTCAGATGGAAGACGTTCCCCATTTTCTCGCCGAGAGCTTGCAATGAATCCGGGAAGGTTTTAATTATTTTTTCATCTGCATTTTCACTTTGTTGAATTGTTATATGAATGTAACAAGTGGACGATAAAGTCATTTTATGATCATTATAATCATACATAATAATATTGATGTGATCTTAATTTTATACTTAGTAGTGCTGTATTTAAGTAATAATAATAAATGGATTTGTTTAATATGTAATAAGGATGATTTTGTGGCTCCAAAAATGAAGCATATTTCATACCTTTCATACATGCTGTAATATGTCTTTTAATTATTTTAATGTATTCAATTATTTTATTTTATTTATTATTGCAGGAGGACAATTCACAATGGACTTTGGATGGATAAGCAAGACTTCATAACTTATCAGAGTTATGCATTTGGTTACGTCGCCATTGTTTGAACTAACTTACCACTCGGTCCCAATAAGTGCATTCTTCTTTGTTTTTTTTAATACATAGCTAGCTGGTTGGTGAAATTACAGAGAGGTTAATACGCTCAATTGCAATACTCAAAGATAAGACGATACATTTTAAACTTCATTGTGATTAAATGAAAACAAAGGAATATTATAAATATAACAATTGAAATGGAACTTAATTTCAAGGAGGAATAAAATAATAGAATATGAAAACAAGTTGGATAATTTTGAAATCTAAATTAGTTAATCAGTTTTATCTTTTTCTTTAAAGTGAAGGAAAACACAAGAGAAAATAAGAACTCCAGCCATCATTGAAAATGCACTGGCATAATAAGGAAATGCGCCTGGAATGAATCTTTCATACTGCGTGTGCTGCAGAGGTCTGACAGACACCTATACAATACATTTTAAATATTAGATTTACCAATAAAAACAATGATTAATTTAAAAAAAGTGACAAACCTGAGTAGCACTTGTCAAGAAGGTGTAGCCCTTTCTGTGATAATCAACCTTAAACTGGAAAACGCCATACACGTCTGGAATTTTGAACTTGGCTTCATACCGTCCTCCTTTGTCACCTGCCACTCTTTTCAATGTAGTCCTTACAAAAGGATCTATCCTAACAAATTCTAATTGGACATCATTGGCACTATAACCCGTCCAAATTCCATCCTTGAGCTCTTCTAAAACCACATTGTAAACAACATCCTCTGTTACTGTGTAAGCTGTGGGGGCAGACTTTTCTCCAACTTTATTGTGGGAAACATTGCTGAGACGCAATACTCCTTTTTCTTTAAACACCCATTGGATTAAAGCAGAAACCAACTTTTCATTTCCGTATTTAACTTTTTTATCTCCCTACAAATGCGTTTAATTAAAGGATTTAGGACTTTGGAAACAGTTGACATATAATTCTGTATGTAATCATCATTGTGACCAACCTTTTGGGAAACAGCGTTCATAAACTTGTCAGAAAAGAAATCGAGAGATCCACAAAAAACCACACGTGCATTATTTCTTGCTTGAAGACCAGCAACTAAAACAGTATTTTTACCAACCGTGTGAGGATACTGTAATAATAAAGCATTTATAATTACAAAGTAGTTAAAACTTTTGCAGTCCAATTAAATACCTCTGTAATTTCCTTGTCTGGATCATAAGAATACGAGGTAGAAGAAGCGGTAAGGAGCTGAAAACAATGTTTCAATCAATTAATTAAGACTATATAAAATCCATGTAGTACCTCCAAAACTAATGGATTTTCAGGGTCAACAAGTAAACTAGCTCCCTCATACAAAATAGGTTCCGAATATCCTTTCCCAACAATTATTTCAGCATCAATCAAATTTTTAGGATCCACCGAGACCACAGTGTGCTGGATAAAAGTGTCAATAGATAAATAAAATAACAAAAGGATTATTGATTCCTTACTTTTCCCTCATCCAATCCCTCATCATAGCTCAAATGATCAATAACATGGGAACCAACATCATCCAATTCAACACCAAATTCTGCAGCTAAATCTCTAATCGCATCCCCCGCACTAGGGCTCCCACTAATCAGAACATTTCCTCCATAATCCACAAATTCAGCCACAGCCTCAGGATTCAAGTCTCCCCCAAACTCATCCGTCGATGGTGCAAATAAAATTAGATGTTGATACATCCAAGCCCCATATTTTTTAATCGTTAGTCCCCCATCATCCGCCATTTTAAAGGTTAGCTGATAACCGGAATCTACATCCAAATTATTTATTCAACCTCCTCAACCCAGCTCTTTTGGGCCCTTACTTACCCTGTAATCTTTTAAAGAACATTGAATGCGTCTCTTTAACAGCTAAATTATCCAACAAAACGAGCGTATTTTTGGGATGTCCACCACCCCCCTCCTCCGTCCTTCCAATTGAGAGGGATGTCACAAGGATGAATAAAAATACAGTTCTTATCATCTTCCCCATTGCCTTCTCCTTCTAATCAAAATACAAAGGGAATCAAATAAGGGGATATAGGACATTAATGGGGATAAATCAAGGAGTAGCCCTTACCAAGGGATCCTTTATTCCTTTTTGAGACAATTGTTTTGTCAGAGACGTGTCCAAAGAGTAGTAGACCGGGTTGGGTTCATTGAATAAAATACAGAGTGAGCCTCTCCTTCATGGATCCAAACACGGGCCACCTCAAAACTATCCTTTTTTTCGTTTCTACTTTTTGGCCAAATAAATAATAATAACAATAATAATAATTTATTGACAACCAAATATTTTGTGGATTAGAACAATAGCTTTTTGGGACAATAATGGGTGTGACTCAAGGGCCGGAGTTGATTTGTTCCAAATGTTCAACATCTTATATCCTGTTTATCTTAATGTTACAAATCTTGGATACGAACACAAGATCATCTTCACCTCATTGGAAATTAGTTTTGGATCATGATGGCAAGGATTTCAGCCCCATGCCTGTTCCAGATGGATTACCTGGTAATAAATTAAATATTTGAATGATGATTGATGAATGATTTGTATGCTGAAATATAGGAGATGTTCCCAATCGTCCAAATAGTACAAATCACAAAGGAAGGTTATCATCATCAAGTGAAGAAGACGTTGTATTTAAAATATTGGCATCTACGGTGTTAGTGGCTGGAGCTTGGACAAAGAATGGAAAAGAAAGTTATTGTCCTCAATGTCCAATGGGACAACATGGAAGGGGACGGGATGGGAATTTATATGCAACCTCTTTGGATGAGGGACAGGAACCTTTGGAATGTGGAAAACCTGCAAATTTCACTTATTATGATCAATTAATGGGCATTGCGAATAGACATAATCATCCAAGGATACCTGGTATGTGGCGTTGAGTTCTTAACAAGGTTGATAAAAATAACTATTTCAAACAGAACCACAAGTTGCAATGAATTTTAAAAAGAAAGGAAGTAAAAAAGATCACATTGATTTGAATGCTTTGGAAAGAAAATTACGGAAAGCCAAAAAAGAGGTAAGGTATAATTTGCATAATTTTATTTGGCAATATAAATTGTACTTTGTATTTGTTTTAGAAACCAAGTTCTGTACAACTGTACAATCAGATTGGAAACTTTAATCGAATTAAAGGTCACACATTGAGAGCGATAGAGTGTTTCCGTAAGCATTTATGATTTCAATTACTCTGCATTACCATCAGATGAAAAGTACCACCCATCAATGTCCGTCTGCAACAATGGAATGCAAATTCATTTAACAGCACTGTTATTTCATTTATGTAATAACTTGACATTACAGGTCGGGCATTAGCTGTAGCCCCAAACAATCCCGAGGTCCGTTTAAATATCAGTATTAATAATTAATTAGTAATATAAGTAGTGTATTTCCTGTTTAAAATGGATTTGTTGTACAGGTTTTACTGAATCTTGCAAGACTTTTATTCACACTTCAGTATCTGGATGATTCTCTATTTCTGGCAAGACGTTCTTTAGAGCTACAAGCTTCCGATAGAAACTCATGGGCGCAACATTTTGCCCTTGGTGAAATTTTAAAAGCTTATGGTCACCATAATGAAGCATTACTTCATTTTAAGGTACATATGTATAGTTGACATTTGTCCGTTTATTAAAATTTTCATCTTTTTTGTAGCATACATTAGAGCTTCGTCCAGATCATGAAGGTAACGTCTTGATGTCACGATACATATAGATGTACATTTTAATATTTTTAGGCGCACAAGAACAGCTGAGGGAGCTTGAAAAATTACTGGCTGGCACTGGACTGCATATTGCAACATTAATCATAATACTTCTTCTTGTAGTTGGAGTATTTCTTGTCTTACTCTCCAGTTTGGATAATGATGATATAACGGAATCAAGTCCAAATCGTGCAGGTCGACACATTAGTCGTGCTCTTGCAATGAGGAGTATTAAACTTGGAATATCACCTAGAGCACTCCGTTCCAAGCGTGCGACTTGAGTTTGTTAAGTGATTTCGTGTCATCACAAGAAAAATATGCATAACAAAACATATAACATACATACCCTCTCAAAATATATGTAATATTGATTTGTTGTTGTTTCTCACTGTTGTTTTGCAACATGTAATGTTAGACCGTAAATTTATTATAGAAAAGTGAACTGGGTGGTTGCTTTCCAATTTGACTGAATTTGGATTTACAAACGTACATAGTTTCATAATTTCGGCAATCGCAGAGCGTTTTACGTTTAATAGCTTAGTCATATACATATAAGTGTGATTGCAACAGTTGGTTGCATCCCACTTAAACTGTGCAGAAACGTTTTGAACATATTTTTTGTGGATCAATGAATTTTGTATTTATTGCTCTTGAGAGACTTGACCTACTATATTTTACTCTAGTCAACAAGAGATAATTCAATGTCAAGTAATCATATTAAAATAACTAATCGAGTGTCGCATTGTAGATGACGGACATTCATTTATTTTATATCCAAAAACATCCTGGATTTTATTAAACCTACTTAATAAATGTGCCATTCAAACATTAATTAATCCTGAGATAATAATGATTCATTTAACTCAAAGTATGCAAATAAATATTGATTGCATTTTTACATGGATTCACTACATTGCGTAGAATCGAAAGTGGAATGGAAGTGGATTATCATCAGAGCATAGCCAATACCCAGTGGCTATATGAACTAAAACCTAGGAGTGTAGTACACAACTTTAGATTGAGTTACTACTACATGCTAACAATATATTATTTCTATTTTTATCAGTTTAATTTATTACGATACTCTCAATAATGTTGCCACAATTTTACCTGCTCTTGAGTCTCAAACGTTTCGTGAGTAGAATAGTGAGAAAAACCTACTACTTTAGAATTGAACCCAGCTACTATTATTGCTATTATCTCCGGAAGAACTTGGGGGTTTTGGCTGATGTAGTGGAGAACTTGTTGGAGTTGTTTCGTGTGAAATGTTTAAAGATGCTGATGGAGAAATTTTAGATCCAGCACCGGATGGGGGAGGAGGTAATATCCCAATCCCTCCCCCAACAGGTTTAGCTTTAGGTTTTCCAGATCCTTCATTCCCATCCTTTTTCTTGAAACAAAGAAAAATGAATTCAAAACCCAAGTATTTACAATATTTATTTTACCGTGATCTTCATGCTGATTTTGATAGTTTCTCCTTCTTTGAATCCAAGATCTAAACTTGGTTTGGGTGCATCTTTCTCTTTCTCAATATCTTGCTCTGTCTTCAACCGTTTGAAATGGTCTGAACAACAACAATTTATTTCTTTATATATCTCATATGTGTCTGATTACAAACCTTGTAGTGCAACATTCAAGTCAAATGCATTAGATCTATCTGCATATCCCACCCCAATAAATGCCGTTCTTCCAGCTACAAAAAAATGCATACAATAATATCATCCTCCGTATCAACCCTTCATCCAATCTTCATCCTCTTACCAATATCATCAATGATCCTAAGTACAAAATATCTTGAAGAGTCTGAAACGGCTTCAATAGCCTGACTTGGATATTCGTCGATGGGAGCTTTAGCAAATAGCTCCCCACTATTTTTATCTTCCAGCTTGATAACGCATTTATTCCCAACGGCCGCCAACCTTAAGCGTCCACTCCAATCTGGATTTTCTAAATTCCATTCATTAGCCCTGTATCCTCTGTTTGTGGTTCTTGGTGGGATTTTGTACATAAACACTTCCGGTTGGATAAGCAACACACTCTCATACTCTTCCATTATTCTCTATAAAATAACAACTTGGGCTTTTAAAACGTGCTGCTCTGTTGTTCACAATATTTTGGGATTGGAGAAGATGATGACTGATGATTGACTTTGAACTTCCCCTCCCATCATTTATTTGAGCGGCAAATTCAAAATTATTTGTACCCCCAGCCGCCGCACTCATCTTTAAAAATCTCTTCAAAATGTTTGGAATGAACGCTCCGATTGCGGAGAGGAATCAAGATGCTACCGTTTATGTTGGAGGATTGGATGATAAAGTGTCAGAGACGCTGTTGTGGGAGGTGTTTGTCCAAGCTGGCCCTGTTGGTGAGTATTTATATTTACACAAGGTTTGATTTTTTAAAGTTTTTGTTTTTAGTAAATGTGCACATGCCAAGGGATAGAGTAAGTTTAAATCATCAAGGATATGGATTTGTTGAATTTATAAGTGAAGAGGATGCTGATTATGCTATAAGAATAATGAATATGATTAAGGTTAAAAAAATTAGTGAAATTGGAGGAACAGATGCTTAATGTTTTGAAATTACAGCTATTTGGTAAACCTATTCGAGTAAATAAAGCATCAGCACATACAAAAAATTTGGATGTTGGAGCAAATATTTTTGTTGGAAATTTGGATCCGGAAGTTGATGAGAAATTATTGTATGATACATTTTCAGCATTTGGGGTTATACTTCAAACACCAAAGGTACAATGAACATTGACGAATGTACTAGAATGTACAGTTTATGTTGTTTTTTATTCAGATTATGAGAGATCCAGAAAGTGGAAATTCCAAGGGATTTGCTTTTGTGAATTATGCAAGTTTTGAAGCCTCCGATGCAGCAATTGAGGCCATGAATGGACAATATTTGTGTAATAGGCCAATTTCAGTTTCATATGCGTTTAAAAAAGATTCCAAAGGTAAATTTGAGCTGCGTATGGAAAAAATATAATTTCATTTGTGTTTTACAGGCGAAAGACACGGAACTGCTGCAGGTATGGTAATGGTGCTGTTGGCTTCATTTTTTCATTTGTATTTTTTAACCCTTGTGCATATAAAATTTAATTAATTTCATACCACAGAACGATTGTTGGCTCAAACAAATCCTTTGACACAAACGGAACGCCCACATCAGCTATTTGCAGGTTTGTAAAATGTTTTTGGTTTTTAACACTTTCGCTTTAACCTACCATGGAATTTTATTGCAGATGCTCCACCAATATCTGCATTACCTCCTCCACCTCCACCAAGCTATATTCCATCAGCAACAGCAAATTTACCACCTCCACCGCCTATGGGGATGATGGGAGGTGTGACCACTGGGGGAATGGCAGGTCAGTTTTTTCCTGGTTGGGCTATGCCACCTCCTCCGCCCTTTGCTCATGGATATATGCCTCCACCTCCCCCAAATATGCCTCCAAGAGTTTAAAAATAGAGATGGAAGCAAGAGTCGGAAACACACTGCTTGGTTTATTCTGTTTCTGGAAAATAATGAGTTTGCAAAATTTAAATAATTTGTTTTATTGTTCATTTATGTTTATCACTCCTTAAACGATAATACTTTTACATAGATCACTGACTGTTTAAATTTAAAACTAATTGTAAGTAGTATTTAATAAATTAAATCTTTCTGATGTAAAATGTGATGAGAATTTCAAAATAAATGTTTGGAGAGGCACACTTTATTAGATGTGTCATAATTCGAATAAATAGCAGACTGTTGAGTGAGGTACATATAGGCAAAAAGTGCCGTCGAATAGCGTGGATAACTCATTAAAGGACGCACATACCGCGTTTTTTACTGGACAACAAAGGAACCTTACTCCAAAATCAGCAAAACGTGCGCTGCGTGTCATGATATCAAAGCGTAAGGTGTAATGGAATGATTTAACTGACATAAAATCACAGTCGATTGTCTTGAAGGAGTCTCGTCATAACAAAAAAAAGCAATTTGGACCTGTGAATTTTTTATGAATAACCTCGTATTTGTAAAGTAGGTTAATAGATGTTTCTTGTTCTGTGTAATATGAATGTAATCTATTTGATCGAAAGCGGAATTTGGTATCCTACTTTCATCTCATTTTCTATTACTATGTATACTGATAGATGAAGGCAAAATGGGACCCGAACGTTTACTTGTTCTTGTAGCGTTTAAAATAATAATATGTTCCATTATGCATGACTTATGACTAACTCAATCTTCCTCTCTAGTCACTTGGCATTGAGTGATTTTCAAAATTGTGCAAAATTATTTATGGTCAATTTGTAACTGTCCAGCTTTCAGCAGTTGAAATTATAAGTAAATTATTTTTGCAAAGCTGGGCCTTATTGCAATTGTTATTGGCCGCTACTACTGTGCATTTGTATCCTCAAAATCTCCATGCAGTAAAAATTTATACATCAGAGGACTTAGAGTTGCTTTTAGTGAAGCGCCTTTCATCGTCCATTGTTTCACGAAAAAATTCATCCTACAAAATCACCAGTGAGCTATTAATTAAATCCGTACTCGTATGGATAAACCAATTATATCGTACCTGTGCTCTGTCAATATCTTCACAAGATTCTAACCTTGCAATCGGAGCTTCAGAAATATCCCAAGAATCAGAATCTTCTCTACTAATATCTATCCATCCCTGAAAATAATTGTTTTAAGTACGTACTTAATTGAATATCCATGTACTTTGTGTCGTGTTGGGTTGGATGTTGTTTGAGGTGTTAGAACTTCTCCATGAATTTCATAATCCTCTACCCTTTGGACCTTTTTCAGTTTGGGTTGAGTACTATTAGTTGAACTAGTTGAAGCTTTGGTTTGATGAGAATCTTGCATTAGTAAAAGAGGCTTTTGAAGTTTAAGATCAGCATTTCCTGCATAATTTTCTTGTCCTAACTGTGAAATAATTGATCAAAAATACTAAAGACTTGGATTTACGAACTGTAGTAGTAGGTTGTAAATTTCTAATTAAATTGAGAATGGTTCGAATGTCAGTCCCCAGCTTTACTTCTATTCTTTCCATCTTCCTGGAATAGACAACAGGATTTAATTAGGTTATGTGTGATTTAATCATTAATAATTTAGGTTATTTATTAAAAATACAAAACACATTTTTGTAGATTGCAGCACAATTTTGAGGACGTACCTACTCAAACGATCAATTCTTGTATGCAACTCTTGATTTTGGCCATCAGAATCAGGATCAAAAGAAATGTCTTGGTAAGATTGTGAGATTGAGCGACGATGAGCTTTAGTAGCAACTTGTTTTTCTATTGCTGCAATAGGGAAGTTTCCGTTTATTTCTCCTCCCTGTTCTTTAGGCGTTGTGTCGATGGGGGTTATGTCAGCATTTAATTCTACAGCAGTACTTGTCAATCTTCTACAAACGTCATACAGAGTTCTTTCCATTCCTGCGTCATCATCCGTACTGAATGACAGAAACGTAATGATGTATTCATTTTTATTATTTGTAACTTAAAACATCATAATACTTGAACAGTTTATTACCTTATTGCTTCTATTGACTCTGCTGTTTTCTCTCGCTTTCTCCTTCTAAGTCTTGGGGGTTTATACGCTTTTTTTCGAACATCGGAATCCCTGTCCGCTGAACTAGATCGAGAAGGTGCTCCGTACACGGATTTATGTCTGGAAATCCTTGGATCCACCCCCGATAGTTCTTCCTAAAATATAAAATATTTATTTATACCTGTTATAAACATGACATTAAATACAACTTATCCTTACATCACGTAAATTGAATGTAATTTCCAAATTGCTTGAGAATGATTCTACAAATAAAGAATAAACATAGACAACTTTTAACTCTCGATAAGTCGTACCTGCGAACTCAGGATACATATCAAGTACATCAAGTAAATCATCCCGTAGAATTTTATGAAGATCACAGTAGGTCAAGGCACGAACATTACACGAGGACTTTCCAATTGTTGGGTGAATGCATGGATTTTCGCCGAAAATATCGTCCTTACCTATGGATATAGAAATGATGATTAGTTGGGGTTGATATTACTATAACTCCATTGACAGATGAAGAACCTTACTGAGTATTGCCATTACGATATCGTCCTTAAGTATTTCAAGGGATCCTCTTGATATGAAGTAGAGTGCCGTCAAAACATCCCCCCTGTGTACTAAAGTGTCTCCTAAAATTCAAAAATATAAAGTCTTTGAGTCTTACAGTTTGAAAATTTGATTGAACAAAAGTGGTGCATCGTATTTTGTGCAATTCAAAATCTTCGCAGTTATTCATGTACATACATAAAATTGGATGCCAAGGAAGATGTAAAATAGCACATTAATGCTTATTGATCCGAGAAGGATGCAGCCTATAGGTTACCATTGAATTGTTGCTTAAATCTACATAGTCTGGTGGTCGGCAATTATTTAGCCTTTATACTATCGTTTGGTTAATTCAAAACTACTGAAATCAAGTTCTTGGTCGTATGTACATGTCATACGTAAATTAAGGTACAAAAATTCAAGTTGCAAAACTATAAATAATAAAATACTTTCTCTTACCGGGTGGAGCGTGGGTTGTTTTGAATTTCATTGACAAAGCCCTGTACGACAAATTTTTGTAAATATATTGAAAGACTTTCAAAATGCACGTACCTTAAACAGCCTTGCGAAGCATCTTTAAAAGCTGGGCAAGCATTGAGCAAATTTCTGTTTAAATGCAAGCAAATATCTGCTTGAAGACATTCAGGGAATCCTTTGAGGACGCTATTCATATCAATTCCATTGGTATATGTCCAAGCATGCTAACACAACAGATTTTTAATGATTCAATATTAAGAACTGAAAATGTACTCTTTCATTTCATACGTATGTTATGCCTTACTTGAAAGTATTCTTCTAGTCTTTGACGTAATGGATTTGGGATTTGATGAAATCTGATGAATTCCCTAACACGTAGCATTTGAGTATGGTATCGGGCAGTTCCAGAATATAATCTTTGAATTATTGCGGAAACGTTTCCAAAAATGCTGGCATACATTAGAGCTGTGAAACATTTTCATGACATTCAAGAGGAAATTGATTGAATGATTTCCTTACATCCAACCAACATGACACAAATGGTAAATATTTTCTCATTATCTGTATTTGGAGAAACGTTTCCAAAACCAACTGATGTTAAACTGCTAAAAGTAAAGTACAAGGCTGTAACGTAGCGTGACTAAGGAAAATACATAATTAAAATTTTGATTTATGAAATTGTGATTGGGCAAAATTGATGATAAGGTTTTACCTTCATAGAAGGACCCGTGGTTCGATTATTCTTGGGATTAAATGTATAAAATTGTTTGGTATCGTTGGCTGTGGAGGTAATTCTATGTATTTGTTAAGAGTTAATTGATCGATTGGACAAACCTAAGTGATCTAACCATCCTATACCGTGATGATCTGAGTCTAAAAAGTGATCAATAATACCGTAATTAATAGGTGATACTGTACGTATAACAAGGATTTAAAATTAACAATTATTACCTGCTCGTTCTGCACTACCAATTGCATACCTATGGTCCAGTGTCATTACATTTGCATCTTACTGTGTCACTAATTTAATACTTACCAGATACAAGCTAACCAATGAGCTATCAGTGCAAATGTCGCCATAAGAAGTAATAAAACAGCAGCTCCATATTCGGAATAGCGATCAATTTTTCTGGCGACACGAACTAATCGTAACAGTCTTGCGGTCTTTAGCAATCCAATTAGAGTAGCAGTCTGAAATTGTTATTTCTTACAAATTTATTTCACACTCTGATGTAACAAGTTAATGGAGAAAGTAGGGGTGAAGGCAACTTATTTATTTACATTTGCAAAACCCTCCAATATAAATACACACAGTTGATAAATGAAGACTTGGTTTTGCTTACCTCATCAGAATTGGTTCCGACAAGATAGAGTATTAAATCAAATGGAATTGCTGCAACTAAATCTATGATGAACCAGCCTCTGAAATAGTGGATAGCTATCCTCCCAGGATTTGAAACCACCTCATCATTGACGTTGACGTAGGTCGTACGAAAATTTATCAGAATATCCACGATAAACGCTAAATCCACTGCAAATAGCAATAAAATATCTTAATATATAAAAGTAAAAGTCGTGGTAAAGCGTTTTTAGTATGAATTGTGTCAAAGTAAAAGTCAATACACAACGTCATTGAGAAACGTCATCAATAGCTTCAAGTTATTACAAGACATATTGTTTTGTTCCTAAATATATGGAGAAAGCATTAAACCATCTGACAGCAGCAAGACATGAAAGAAAGACTTTAAGTCAACTCATTTTCATATACAAAATGTTAACCGGAAATCCGGTTTGCTTATGCTAGAATGAAAATAATAGTAAAGAAAAATATTGGAAATTAATTGAACATGTCAACCGCTTTCTGTTCAGATTTCCGCATGCACTTTACTTATGAAATTTATAAGATTTTATAATCCAATTCAACTAACCAATAAAATCGACAATGTCCAATGGATCATCACTGAATGGCTTTAATTTCGTTTCAGCAAAGTCAGCTTCGTTGAGTAGAAAAGCCGCAACATAAGGCGTCACTATTGCTGTGTACATCACCAAAATAAGTATTAACCAGTCCCAAACTGCTTTAAATGGGGAGTAATGTAAAATGGTCCATTTGTGTATTCTGGAAATTATTGAACAAGATTCCCATTTCATTGTTTTGATAAAGGTAAAAGATCATTTGTAAATACAAAATATCAATTGAAAAAGTATTGAAAGTGACCTGGGGGACTGAAGACGATACTCAGGCAACACATCCGCACCAAGTGAAAGCACCTAGAATTAAAAAAGTTTTTTTTATAAATTATGTTTTCGTTTTTACAAGTAGATATTTGCACGTTGTTGTACTTGCAAGGGCCTACTTATCTGTTTGACATATTAAGTGTTTTAACTTCAATTCAGAACCCTTTATTAAGTTATTTATTATGTGCATAAACTATCGAAAAATTATATATATCTATATACTCAGTATTAATCGAAAAATATTCAATGGATAAAGCATATTATGTATTTTTGAATTGAATCTTTATATGCTCCGAAATCAATTCCAAAATTTTTAGCCCTTGATACTTTACAAGAATCTATGTTAGCTTGGATTTGTGATGCGGCTTTGTGTGATAACTTAAAGGATTTTGTGCTCAGAATCAAATTAGTGCAAAGATGAATTCACATAAATATGTAATCCAACCAAAATGTCAAATTTGAAAATTCAAAAAGCATCTTTGTATGATTTCATGCAAAAAGTACCGAATGTGGAAGACTAGTTTGAGGCAATAGCTTTTTCGCCTTGTTCATTACAAACCGTGATTTGTGACGAGTATTGGGGGTGTATTGGGAGAGATCACTTCCAATGCTTCCGTTCATGTCACTATAATGAAGAAGGAGTGTGTGAAATGTCTTTTGTTATTGCCAAATCAACCCTTCTACCTGTCTCTTTCACCCTTTCGAAATAGCATGGTGGAAAACAAGTTGCCTACAATGGAAACTTTGTCCGGTGGAGATGATGGATGATTATGCAACTGAATAGCATTAAGAATAGGTAGTTCATCGCTCACTTCATTTGCAATTGGATTAGTTGAAGTGGCCTTAAGCATAACTGTTTCCGTGTGCAGAATTGCATTATATTCAGAAGGTGTTAGGGGGGTGGTTGCCAAAATGGTGGATGGAGTTGGGGGTGTCATAAACATGGAAGTTCGCCTCTCTTCTTCTGGTTGATCTTTATCATTTGTTGACATTGGAAGAGAATGTCTATAACGATGATGTTGCCTTCGCCTTGCTCGACTATGGTAATGACGGGATACTTCAAAACTTGGTCTTCTACTTCTATTTTTACTTCTTGCCGAGTTGGTAAGACATTCTTCATCTTCCTCTTCTTTTATCCATAATGTGGGAATATCTAATTGAGAAGAACATCTTCGACCTACAAAGAATGCCGCTGAATTGAACATTTTATCGGTTTTTCAATTTTAGCTTCTTGCTTGGTAAGTTGATTATAAGTTAATTTCTTTCAATGTTCTCTTCCCTTATTATACTTTTTGCTTTAAAGATGACATTAGTATCCCCGTTGATATTTGGATACTCAAAAACATCCCGAAAAAGTTAAATGAAATGAAACTAACCATTTGTAGTTCTGCATATTATACATACATGGATATATTTTTTTAATAACCATTCAGCAGTCCCACTTTCACGCTCAACTTTCCTAGGTAGAACTAAGTAGAAAACTTTAAAAAGGCATTAGATATTAAAGCACTGCGTAAATTGGATGGGATTCATTTTCCCATATCGGTAGACATTCAAACCAGAAGGGAAATCACAGTTTGAAATAAATGTTGGGATAATATTTATATGGCATTTATGATGAAATTGTACTATTCTATTTACACAAAGTAATCACTCTTCTTCTTCGTCTTCCCTTTAGAGTGTGTCATCAAAGATTCAAGCTCTTACTTGCTTTCATTTTAGTGTCTTCAAAATCATCATCTCGTTGTTGTTGTTGTTATTATGTATCTATTGTGCTTTTACTTTGCTATTCTAACTTAAAGAAGATGAATAATTATAAAACAGTGTTTATACAATTGGAATTGGATTAAATTACAAGAACTACAGAGTGGGATAAGTGGTAAGTTCGTGAGTTACATAATTGTCGCTCAAGGTTGCAAATCAACTTTTACTAAGGTTTAAAACTGTATTCTATCTCAAAAACAATTGGAATTATTTAGTATAAAATAAAATAGTGAAGAAAAAAACAGGAAACATTCAACAAAAAATGGAAACTGCAGCATATGCGACATTTGGTTCAATTTCCTTCACCTTTCGTGATCAAAGTCATTAACTTTACCGTGAATAGAAAGCACTAATTTTATTTTACTCCGTCAGATAAGTACTGTCACTACGGATTTGCTAGCATTTTGCTACTTGCAATCGTTTGCCTACCAAATAGTTCAAATAGTTTGATAGCAAAACCAAAAGGGAATTATTACGACCAAGGGTCACAAACTATTCATACTACGTTCTTGAAGAAAAATAAAAGTTGATTTGAACTTTATATAGTGAACTATGTTCCACTTTTATAAGTGAACAAATAGGTGTTTCCATTCTTTAATCTTTATGTTGATTTTCCTTTATAAACTCTATCACAAACTCACAACATTTTGTCACTTTACTGAACCTCAAAAAAGTTGAATTTGTAAAGCCTTTAATGGCAGTTACATACATACAATATGGAACTAAGCAGGTCTGACACTTTGAATGAAAACCTCTACAACCGCTAACCAACCATTATGGTACTTTCACAACCAGATCTGCATAACGTTTAGGTTAATTCTTTCATTCCCAGATGTAAAAGCAAAACCCAATTCTGTAACATGATTATTCAAAAGAAAACACCACACAACTGAAGTAGAGGGAAGCCACTACAACTCAGATAATTTGGAGGTTGGGTTTGTAGAAAGAAAGGAGAAAGCACTGTAGTTTATTATTATTGAGACTATAATTGGATATGCTTGACTTTGCACAAGTAGTAATATTGTCAGTTAAACGAAGAAGACGTACAAGGACTGTTAATGTAACCGGTGGTTGAATTGATATAGAAGGAGGACTATTATTTTACACCACAAGGACTCCATATTGTGCTTATGCACGATTTGTGTCACTGCCACCACAGTAAGTTAGATTGGATCATTCCGCATGCCCAACCCTAAAGCAATAGTTTGCGTCGTTAAGCCGGATTATCCATCCAATGACACGTTTACCCTCTTTTGTTATTCCATTTCCTTTGACTTTTAAAGACATGCAAAGTATATGAGTAACAAATTCACGATGGAAATGATGTCGTGTGTAAGATGTATTTTGCAATTTTTGACCATTAGTCAAATTGAGCTAAATACTTTGAATAAAAATGGATAGAGCTGAACCTTGTACTACTGCTTTGGAGAAAGTGACAGGGATAGGCGGAAGAAAGATGCTTTCCATCATTTTGGAACATGTGGATCATGATAAACAAGAAAAGAGCCACACCTAATACCTGCATCCTACTACACGCCAAGTATTAACCTAACCTCGTTGGATGAAATTGTATCAAGCTATGTACTTAGAAACACACTATATTCATTCCTAGTCGGTTGGATCATTTCTCACAGCAATATGTATAATGTAATTTACTTGAATTTTTTCCTTCTTTAGCTTAACTCTTTCTCCTTTTATCTAACTCCACCCAAAAAGCCCTGCCAATGAATCTGGAATCTTAGCATCTTGTAATTTCATCATACTATGACCCCAAAACGACTTGATCCAATAATGTAGTATACTACGTAACTCAGCTTTAGAAGGGCAAAGCCGTTTTTGACTATCATTTACTTGATTGAAGTGACCTTTGTTGTGAAATGATTGTACACTTTTTGATTTATTTATGTAAGGACATTGTTTTGATTTATTCAATGAAAAGCTTTTGATCTCGAACAATAATAGGAAAAACCCTAAACATAAAAACGACAAAAATATTGTGACATTTCCACAAAATGACATAAATACAACCTACAGTGTTGTTGTTGTATTGTAAATGCTGACTTGAAAAATATCCAGAACAATAATAAAAATCCAGCAAGCATTAAAAACCCATGTTTTTAATCCCATGCTTTGTAATTGTTCATTATTGTAGATTACTTTTAGTGACACAAGAAAAGCTATTAAAGTACAAAGCGTAGCATCCTGATACAAAACCACTTTCACAAACTGACAAAAAAAATAAAAGCAATTGGAAGAAATATTTCCTTCGAAATTTAGGACTACATATAATAACTAAACGAGTGACGAGAGGAGGGTAAATATTTGTAAGAATAAAGGACATTTTAAGCTACAAATTGCCTGAATTTGATGACTTTAGTCAACAATAATTGAGCTCACGTACCATTGTTTACCGGTTCCAGATGTAATCTAAAACTGTCACCCAGTTCAATATATATATTTTTTTTATTTTGGAGCACTGCTTCGTCTCACACTACAAGAAACTATTTATTTATTATATGAAGTATAGAAACACTTTATATCATGTTGAATACAAAAACACCAATTTAGCAGAAAATAGTGCTAAATGAACTTTGCGATGAACGGAATGAAGCAATAAATGGACATGATACAAAGAAAAGTCGACATGGCAAGTTGTGGACTTTGCTCAGCAAATCGTTAATCATTTTGGACATCAGCTTCAATTCCAACATTTGTAATGAATACAAAGGAATACAAAAAGTGCCCCATTTTTATTGGGTTGATGTTAATGCTGAAAGGACAAGTTTTTTTGTGAATGAAAATGCCAACACTTGAGGATGAGAAATGCATTTTAGTTGAGAGTGAAAGGTATAAATAATGCAATTCAATACAACGAAAGAATTTCAACCAGAGGTGACAATTGTCTATTACAATAAATAAAAATGGAAGAAAGAAAAATTCACACAGTTTCTCACATCAGTTTTCTTCTCTCAACAATTTGGACAACGGAATCAATACTAATACATACGAATAAATAAATAAATCGATGGAATAGCCCACTTTACCAAATGGAAATTTTTACGAGCTGTAATGATTCCAATAGCTTTCTCTGTAAATTGACAAAATTATGTATAAACACTGCTAAACAAATAGAAATAAATACAATTTACTTTCATATCATACAACAGAATTTAGGGTGGTAATAAATTTACTCTGTAAAAGTAATGAATATCCACAGACACGGTGTGACAAAGTTAAATTAAATTAAACAATGGCACGGACCAAAACTTTCTCCTGACGACTGCAGGATAATTTAAGTTTTGAAAGACACATGTACATGTAGACAAGTATATGACTCAAGTTATAAAAACGATTAACCTATCAACCTCAACGATCGTAGAAATGATCTTTTCAGTGACATTTTATAAAAAAAAATAAAAAGTTTCAAGATTATTATGCGTAGCATCAAACAGACAAAACATTATGAGTTTCATGAATTTATGAGTTGTGCTGAGAATGTAAATATCAAGACAAAGTCAACCTCTTTTCCTAGCTTTTTTATCCCTGGAGGGCCGCCGTTAACTTCATTTTCAATTTTCAAACTATCAGCATCAAATGACACGGTGATTCCACTCCATTTCAATATCTCACGTTTATCAGATCTGGTTCCACTTGTATCAGAATGTTGATGTATAACAGTGGGTTTTTGATCACGATTATTTGGATTTATAAGGGGACTGGTTGTCAAACTTCCTGGTGGTAGAGATAAAGAACATTTTGACTGTTGAGATTCCGTCGAATGAAATGTGCAAACAACGGCTGCATTAATGTTTCCAATACCACCGACACCTTTTTGTCGCTGAAGTTTTAAATCTTTAGACGTGTCAATTTTTCCCATCATAATTATTATTCACATTATTGCTTTCATCTGCTAGTATCATTGTATCATTTTGAAGGTAATGATGACTCAAGTGGTGACTCACAACAAGCTTTGTGACAAGTGACGTCCCCAAATCTTATTCGGATGCTTGTATGTTTACATGATGAGAAAGCATAATAATATAAAGTATTATTACGACAACCGCAAACTATGTAATTGCCCACATGTTGATCAATGAATGACACTTAAAAAAATAATTTGTTATTATTCACGAATGTTTTTCTTTTCCCAAAGTTTTCCACTTAAGTGTTTCTCACTTCAGATCTTTAAGATTACTTTCTTTAATAAAAAAAACAACAAATAATTCAGCATTAATCTTTCTTTTATGCATCAATCAACAATTAGCGTAATTTGGAATCGAGGACAGGAACACATGACCGTGTCACTAATTAATTCACAAACTGATATCACGCATGAAACTATGCATGTAATGAAAGTATAAATTCCAACACGTTTATCTAAAAATGATGTAAAATGAGTACACAATCAGAAGTTAACTTATGTTCAGTTATTTATTTATATTTCCCTTGACTCTTGAAACAATTCATTGAACTGGTTTCCTTATGTAAACTGACTCAATGCTAAAACTTTCACCAAGTTTTACTATCAAAATTAATCAATACTGGGAACAACTGCATTAACTTCTTTGCAACACCAAATATTAATTTCCTAATGGAATCACTAATTTAGAATATTTGTAGGTCAGTGAAAGTACAGGTTGTGAAATAAGCCTTTAAACAGGGTTTGTTTCCCCCAACAGATTAGTAGCAAATACCGTTGCACCATGAAAACTTGGCGTTGGACCCCAATAAAGGAGTATCCCTCTGTCGAATTTAACTAGATATCTAGAAGAGAAAGGTGGTGAAGTGATATTTGGTTGCGCTGTGACTGTACAACTACTGCAAAAGGATCCCGGACGGCCAGTCAGTAGAAAGTCGAGTTACAATCCACATGATACCTTTACACGGAACATGAGTAGATGCTGAAGGATGCCAGGCCAAACATTTGCATGAGCCAACTTTTTACTTTGGTATTACACCCTGGTCAAATCCCATAAGCCATGTAGTACTAATACACCATCACACTCTTCATTTCCCAGAACAATCTAGGAAATATGTACGTTATACCTTTGCCGTTCGTTTCTCTATTGAAATATACGCCTTGTAAATTGAACAAAGATTGAAACCTGTCATTATTTTACTAAAGGAAAAATTTCATTCGTCAAGAGGTAATAACCACATGAAACCCCACGGGACATGAGCCATAAATAACAAAAATATATATTAGCATACAGAAAATAAGTTCATTCATTACTGCATCTTTAAACAAAATAGGACAGCTTGTGGAGTATGTAGAATTGTGCTTTGATATTTTCTTTAACTTTATGATTTATTAGATGCAATATGGTTTTCTACTTAAAAATTGCATCATTTCCTTTCGTTTTGGGAAACAATAATGATTGTTATACAAGGTGCCAAAAAATGATGTTATTGGTTTAAAAATAGTTCTGGAAAAATATCGTATCAATTGGCTGTCAGAAAAAACTGGAAATATGAGGGACGCCATTCAAATCACTTTGCTTGTCTCAAGAGACAGAACAATTAACTGATGTTTCGACATCTGTAATGATAAATGAGGTATTCACTCAATATCTTGAATTTTTTTTATAAAACAATAAAAGTCTTTCCTCAAGTGTACCTTGATAATATTCTGACAGAGTTTGGCGTCACCTTTTTTGTCGCCAAGAAAAACTTGGTTACCATAGTCGAAAAATCGCCTACCTCCGAGACTACATTTATTTCTTGTTAAAAAAATCCATCATTTACATATCTTAATAATCAATCTTTGGTTTTGATCTGAAAGGAAAAGATATTTTTATTCTTCCACTTCATGAGCTTGCCTTTCCGCAGAAAGTAACTTGAAATTCTTTTATAACTTTCTACCGTCGAAATCCACTTTTGGGAGAAATGTTATTAGGAAAAAAGTAAAGACTACTACATACTAGGTTTTAAGCATTAACTAAACTGCATTGATTAGTCAACGAGTTGGCACATTTCATCTTTAACTAAAATCAACTTGATTGATTACATGAACTTTACAGCCATTTTCCACAAAATTTCATCCTTGTTCCTTAGCTTAATTGAATTTAAGAGTAAATTAATACCCGGCATGTTGAATTTGAGAAAGAATCTAAACACGATAGTGGGGAGATTGTGTTTTAATTTTTTGTTACTAATACTCAAGGCTGAAGGCAACTAAATAGAAATTCGTGGTTTTGTTCTCTTTCAGTAGACTAGAACTAGACTTTGGTGGAATAAAAACATAAAACTAATATAAATGTTTTATTTTGTAAATCTTTTCACAAGAGTAAATATGTCAGACTTGGGATAAATGAAAACAAACTTCTCAAATTTACCAATTACCCTATTTATATGCAATTTGATACTTTCCCCCAACTCAATCATTGGATCATTGGGGTGGAATTTACTATCAAGAAATATTTCATCTTTGTGCAATTTTCTCTGATGACAGGAACGACATTTCCAAATAAAAAAATAATACTGAAAATGTGATCATGAAAAGTGGTACGTAACAAAGCTTGCACATGTAAATATGCATGCAGCAAGTTGCACGCAACCTCTCGGTTGCTTTATAAAATCCTATGTGAGGAATACCGGGTGAAAATACTGAAAATAGATGCAGACATGAGGCAAACCTTTCTCATCATTGTACACTTTTGGTTTTTGGTTTAAAATTTGAAGATATTAAAAGTTGCTTGAAATCCCTACCTTTGTAGTAATTGAAAGAAAGTAGGAGTAAAACTAAATCATTAACTTTTAAAATGTCAAAAGCAAAGTTTCAAGAATTTTTAATGAGCAATTTCTTCAGATGAACCTATATGTTGTCTATGAAATAGAGTAAAAAATGGGTGGTATGTAATAACAAGCTCTTAATGAGGATAAATCCAAGTTTGAGAAACAAATGCAGAAAGCAGAGTATAAGCAACCCAATATAAATCAATCAATGCCTTGAGGTTCTTGAGGTTAATCAATTTAACGGAGTTACCAACAATATAGATCCTTCATCTATAAGCACTTTGTAAATAACAAATGACAAAATAACTGTGAATTAGAGTCAGAGGATAATTCACATAAACTGACTTTTGTTTCAACAACTATTGTGCAAAAGACCAACAATTGGCTAATATTTGTTCGATAGTAACAAGGGGCACTTTTGTATGACAATGAAAGTCAGAAAATGGTAAAGACTTACAGTTTCAACTTTTTCGCTGGCGATGCTTTTGGGTGGGCGTAACTCTTCAGCCTCGATGATGACATCGGGATTAACCTTCCAAACTGCAATCGTGTCTCTCATATGGCGCAGTGAATTTCTAAGGGGCATTGAATCAGGCCCTTGATTACCTAAACTCTATTACGAATTTAAGGTGGGTGGTTGTGGATTTCCTTTGCTTTTTTTGTTCTAACTATTCTGATATGGTTTGCACAGACTTCATTTTATATCAATTTTGGAAATACATTCAAACTTTAATTATTTGACTTAAAGAAAATGTTATACAAAACTTTTCAAGCCTAATTGCACCATAAACAACTCAAGGTAATCAACAAGAGAAAACTGCTAAGACGACGTATATTTATGAGTGCAGCAATAATATTGTTAAAAATTCTGACAATACAAAGAAAGTAAAAACAAGTAAACTCAACGGCTGATCGAGTTCCCTGAAGGGTAAATAATTAAAATCCAACAGGCTCTCCTATATCTGTTGAGCTAATGTGTACTTAAGGTAGGGCAGTGCTAATAAGATTGTTCAGTTTCATTCCTATGCACTTTTCTCACTACTGTATGTATACTCTCACTTTGTTTTTTTTGTTGTTTTTTCATGAAAGTGTACAATTTTCTAGTCGTATAGTTCGCAGGAGATTAACATTGGGAATTCATTTTTACTCAGTTTTCAAATAATATCTTGTTAAATGATTCAGAATTCACTTTCTCCTCTAGCTTTCACTCAACTTGTATCGTTACTTGTAATAGTCACAAAACGGTGAGATGATAGATAATAATGGGAGTTGAAATGTCCATTCACCTTTGTATCATCTACTTTGATTACTTTGGAGTCCTTCTGTAAGATTGAATGGAAAGAAAAAGAAAGAGGACAGGAAAAGAATTTCTCAAGCTAGTGGTCCACACCAGTAGATCTCTTTTTCAAAATCACATGTGTATAAGCAAGTATTTTTCATGAGATTCGATCCTAAGATGCGCGCAGTCGTCTACAATACACTATTTCTCCCAAAGGCGTAGGACTAGTAGGACAAGTTAAGAACAGTCTGTTCAACTCGGATGGAGGAACGGAACAAACCCGACAAAGTAAATTTTAGAGATGCGGAAGGAAACCGCTTTCAATTAGTATATGACTAATACGCACCAAAATTTAATGCCCTCTCAGCTACTTTTCATTCAAGATGGATGAATGTATGCATGTACAGTACTGGCATAAAAAAATGGCAATTCGTGTGTGTGACAAATGGGGCAGTTTTTTATGTGTTCCTCTACCAAGTTATTTCGAAAATTTTATAGGCAAGTTC
>JAAOWG010000300.1:0-24657 GCA_036491945.1 Paranurophorus simplex
ATGCGTAATAGGTTTCGAGATAATGGAGTTTGAAATTTTTTTTTCCCTATACGAATACTTATTGTAGGGTACTGTATGTATATGTACATACATTGCCTCACCCCTACTTTTGATCAATTTGTATTCTATTTTACTTTCGTCTCATTTTGCTGCTTGATGATACACACGATTCACAGACAGAATATGAGAAGGAACAAGATCCTGTAACCGGAAAAGCGTTGATCGATATTCTTGCGACACGCATCTTGGTACTTTTTCCGATGAAAGAAATTTGGGAGATTGCTCAAGTTCAAGGCAAAGTGAGAAAACTATGAATAAAGAAACAGATTCAAGTTCATTTTCCTTTTAGATATATTCTACTCTCTGAAACTTGGCTCGTGTTCATCCTTCATATTTTCATTCCCTTTAATCTAATTTGAGCAAAAAGTCCCTGCAGCTTGCAAGAATCCAAAACACTTTATAAACAGTATCTTTTTCAATCTACTAAATTTCAGGAAGTTAGGGCAAGTGATTCACGCACAAGTAGACAGAAATCTCTTCCTAAAATATCATCAACTCCTTACATGAGAACCTTTATCAACAACTAAACTAACCCATGATTTAAATATAATTAATCTAGTGAACGACGATACTTTTTGAAATTGTTAATAATAATTATTCTACTTTTGATGCAAAATCCATGCGGTTATCTCAAGTTCCGTCATCTTTCATCTCTATTTATTATTTTATCCTTTGAACTAAATTGCAAACAATTTGCTCCCCGTCATTGTCATTTTAAGGCTGAAGACGAGATCTAAATGTTTATGCAAGTATCAAACAGAGCAAGTTCAAGTTGTCTACACTTTGTGATTCTCCTTCAAGAACTTTCCTTTTATCTCAGATCTCAAGCGAAATAAAAACATTTACTTGAGGTTTTAGTGGCTTCAATGGAATTCATTCATAAGCACTTGAAGGTTATATGCTGGTGGAGTTTGGAATCTTCTCTTGATTGTATGCTTAATTTGTTTAATTATCTTTCCGCCACACGTACAAAGATATTCGACTTTTCGTTTGTTTTACCACCCCAATGTTTAAACAATGTTAAGATAATTTTAAGTACCGAAAAATTCAAACCATCACTAATTTACTCTCTTGTTTAAAAATACTTCCTTAGGGAAGTTAATGGGTTTCAGAGTAATTCTATCTTCCCCTCGAATGAAAGTTTAAATAATCTTTGAGTTGTTGGAGATGAGTATCTTTTCCAGTTTCATCTTTAAGTAATCCATTAGAATTTAAATAACCGGAAGAGAGTCTTAAATCTTCATAAGCTCATTTTTGACGGATTGGATTCAAGATAATAAATAATTGCAAGAGAGAAAGTCAAGAATCTTTTTATAATGTTCCTGGCATAAACATTGCTAAGTTGACATTGCGGTTTTTATGACAAATCCTAAACATAAATGGTAAACTTTTGGAATTCCCTTTTGCTGTTGTTTTTGTTCCAAAACGTTTACATTGTTTACTTTTACTGTTTCATAATTCAAGATGGGAGAACTGACAAAAACAAAATTGATAAATGATATGAAACATCATCACGCTCCTAACTTTCATGTAATAACAGATTTCTAGTGATTCACATAAATAAAGGGAAAGTCAATGTGAGGGCGTTTTACAACGTACTTTACCCCGCTGGTTATTGACGTATAAAAGCAGTAAAACTTTCATATGATAAATGTCCAGAAAACGTGTTCTGTGGCGAATAAAATCTATTTTCTAAGATATATTGAGTTAAAGAGGTCTACAATCTCAACTACAGTAAACTGTATATTACTCGGAAGATTAATCAAATCTAATTTATTACTGCATTTCATTTTCGTCACGAAATGTGGTGCAGATATCACAAGAAAATGGAACATTTTACATTTGTAAATTCTGAACTGTGTTTAGACCTTATGTATTTAACTTCCAGAACATGAGACTGAGATGATAAGGAATGTTATTACTTCTAGACGCCAATAAAACAATAACATGAATTTTCGATAACCGTTTAAAAATTAATTCAATGCTGCATGTCATAATTATGACACTAAATTGACTCCATTAATCAAAGCATTGTGCATAAGTATAAATGCAGTAAATTACAACTTACCTCGAATTGTGATCCCGTTTCTAATTTCCTCACATTCTTTATTAAATAAGATTATTGCAATTGGCTATATTCTTTTACCAATTTCTAAGCACATCACCCTTGGAAGATTGCAATGTTTTTATAAACTCATTATTTAAAACTTTAGTTTAATTTCCTGGATTTTGACAACATGGACTGGAAGAGCGTTTCTCCCTCTCCCTCGGGTTGTTTGTAAAAGAGTCCCGGCTTTCCAGCTGCATCCAACCCTCTAATGCCTCTTAGAAAACGACGACCCCGAGAAAACAATCCGAAGCCCCTCTTTACCCACCAAATGTTTGTCCAATGTTTTATTACCACTTTCAGTGCTCCACATACACTGAGAATGACAATATATTGATGGATTTATAATGTTTGATTATTGTAAAAGTATATATATCTATATATATTGTTGCAATAGCTCAACGGACCAACAATGGAAAAAAAACAGAGTATTCTATACTCACACACAGCGCCTTATAACAGCCACTCCCGGTCCCTCCAGCTTGTGTATCCAAAAATGCCTAAAGGCTTATACAAAAGTTGGAGTTGTGAGTCACATGCGTTTTTTTAGCGTTGTTGGGTTGTGTTTTAATCAACAACACCTTGCAATGACGAAGGGGTTATGAGTCTGTAATGAATCAATGCTTGTATGTGCTTAATAGTAAGATATCCAATGAACGGAATAAACAACAAATTCTTGTGTTAAATGTGTAGAAAATAGATCAGGTTGCAAAACTATAGAGACATATCAAATTGGAATGTAAAATGCGGGTATATTGTTTGAAGCAAGTTGGGCGCTTCACCAGACAAAGGACGACAATTTTGTTGAAGCATAATCTGAAAGTCATAAAGTTGAGCATGACTCCTATTCCAAATTAATCCCGTATTTATTTCATTGTTTTTAAGGGAATTTGGTTTGATGGATTTTGAAATAAAAATCCTCAAGTTTTCTCCCCTTGTTGGAAATAATTGGTTTAGTTTTCAAGTTTGATCAATGATAGGTTGATCATTTTTCTTGGTTGAATGAATTTCCTCATTTCAATCTCTTCATTCCTCCCTTTTCATCATCCTCTCATGAGTTGCAAGGGGAAGAACTGTTATGGGATGAAGTAAAAATAAAACTAATTTTCTCATACTGCCTCCAACCACATTAAAAAGTGATTATCAACAATTTTAAAGCAAGTTCAGCAAATTGCTCACATATTCATTCGAATTCCTTCATCATGCGCAATTTGAGATGATAGCAATAAACAAACAAATCTCTTGTTGGAGTTGAGATTTTGTTGTTACTAACGTTTGAATTGAGAGGTTGTTACCCCACTTTGTGGTCAATACTGCAAGTATTTTGATTTCCAGTCAAGTGGGACCTCTACCCCGCTTCTGGTCTACTACAAGACGTCAGTTTTCATTTGGCCAACCCCGGCAAAGGATAAAGAACCTTTGGAAATAAAAATGTTGATCAAAGTCAAGGTAAGGTTCATAAAATGTTGGATTTTAATAGTTATTCTATTTTATTTCTTTAGACGCTCACAGGGAAGGAGGTAACGTTTGAAGGGGGGGAGGGGGTAAACGCCAACGTTTATTAATTTACCATTTATTATTATTATAGATTGAAATCGATATTGAGCCAACAGATAGGGTTGAAAGGATCAAGGAACGAGTTGAAGAAAAAGAAGGGATTCCACCTCAACAACAGAGATTGATTTTCTCCGGAAAACAAATGTATGATTTACCATGTTTTATTTATAGATTGTACTTATCCTTGTTTGTAGGAACGATGAGAAAACAGCTGCTGATTACAAAGTTCAGGGGGGATCTGTTCTACATTTGGTATTAGCTCTAAGGGGTGGAATGTAAATCTTACGACGCTGGAATAAAATTTAATGTAACTATATGTAACGCAATTTTTTATTGCAGTTGTGTATGTAACAGTACAACTTAGCTGTAAGGAAACGTTGGATGGAATCCCTTCCAAATAATGACATGATATAAGTTTATTTTTTCTTGGGAGCAGCCAAACCAGCGCCAGCATTAAACTTGAAGAAAATAATATCCCCATCATCAACCACATAGTTTCTTCCTTGTTGACGATATTTCCCAGCAGCCTTTACTTACAAACGTTGGGGGTTAGTTTAATTTTATAAACAGAGATGGTCATACCTTGCACGCAGCTTCAGTTCCTTCTTCTTTGAAATCCTCAAATCTCATGACTTCAGCCATTATAAATCCTTTTTCAAAGTCTGTATGTATTTTCCCTGCCGCTTGAGGAGCCTTTGTCCCTTTCTAGGATAAAATCATTGGAAGGAAAAAGAAGGAAAGAACAATTGAACCTGAATTGTCCATGCTTTGACTTCATCAGGCCCTGCGGTGAAGAAATACATCAATTGCAAAGCTTTGTATCCCTGAAGAATGATTTTATCCAGAGCACTATAAATACATCAAAAACATAATTTAGTTTATAGTCATTTCCCACCGGTTCTAGGAATGGATCGATTTAAAACTCAAGAATCCAGCAGTTGTATATATGCATAATTTTATAATTTTGGTTTTGAGAGCTGTATGCCTCCTTTACCAAGTAATAATTAGTTTTATCACTTGAAACAATCAAAGTTGTATTGGTACGTGACTTGGTCGGTGTGAATAAGCCAATTATTATTATTCAACATAAAATTTGATGGATAATATCCTTTCCTTTTTTTCAAATTCTCATTTTAAGACATTCAGTGTTTGGACTGATATTTAGATGGAAGAAAAAATGAAACAAATTGTATTCAAATCATGCATTCCAATCACGTAGCTAAAACATTTTGATTCCCAATAAATTATTTCAAATTACTTCACGACATTCAAAAGAATAAGGGAAAAGCCATTTTTTAACAATGAATACTTTTTTATTGACGGTGGTACTGGTACAAAGACAAACTTGCTTGACTGGTTACTCTTTAATAGCTGACAGGTGCAAATTTCGGAATAATTATCTTTCCTTGTCGTTATTTCTTTCCAAAATTGGTAAAAAAAGCATAAAGCCAAATCTAGGATATTTCCAATCTCAAAAACCAATTGCAATACCACAATTAAAAGAATGGAAATAAGTTCAGCCTCTTCCATCCCATTTCAACCCTGGATGCGTCCTACTATTAATTCTTACAAAAAAACATGAGTTCTGAACAACATATTGAAGTGATTCTGTCAAAATTACTAGTCATTCAATGAATCTATATGAATCTAATTTCCAGTTGGGTTTTCTGGTTAGATTTAATGTCTATAATTTAAGGAGACGAGAGAAAGGCTTTGAAATTGAGAATGAAATTAGGCATTGATGCCCTCCCGAAGTTTAAATTCCATCTAAAAGAACTGTCCTCAACTATATAAAGCAGAATTAATCCAACAACTTTTGCCCTCAAGACAAGTAATTTTATGGGAGATCATCATGCTTCAACTCAGGTAGGTCTGTGTAGTAATTTTAATAGAATTTTGTTAACTTTTATTACTTGGATGAGTTTGAGCTAAATGCTGGCCAACAAGACTTTGGAAATTATTCAAAAGGATTTGTACTTTATCAGAAACAAGAAAAGTATAGGCCAGTTTAAAAGTTGGTAATTTTGGTACCGAAATAGTGTAAAGTTGAGGGCAGGTAAACACAGAAGGTATAAAAGTAATAAGAGGCATGGCTGGAAAGGCTGGAAAACTCATAAACCTTATCTTGTAAAGAATTCCAGACATGAATATCATTTAATGACATGAAAAACTCAAAGTTGAGTGAAGCGAACGGCAACAACTACTTCCCCCAAAATATAATCACACACGAAAGAAAATAATGTGACTCTAAATTATATGTTTGTAATACTTGCCAATGTTTTTCCACTGACTTCCACTTCGTAATGACTCTTTGTTACTATTAAACGAAATCTTGAACGAGTTAAGACCAAATACATTCCAGTTTCATGTAAGCTCGGTAAATTTCATTAATAATTTTTCACCTGGTATGTCAAACACTGGCAAACATATGTACATTACATATTATGACCAAAGTTTAAAACAAAGAAGACAAAACATTGTCATATGGTGTCTAAATGTATGTAAATTTGTAAATTAATGTTGATATAAATGTTGGTAATTACAATATTTCTTGACACGTATGAGACAAACTCTAGAACTTGATACTCGTCAAGTTGTAAACTAAATCACCTTGTAGTTCCAACTTCTTTGAGATATGCAGCTCGTTCATCCTCTGGCTTGTCAACCAACTTGAATTCCAACGCGCCTGAAAACGGTATAAGCATTGCACCAGGGTCATTTTTGTCAATCCACTCTTTGATTTTTATAAGCCTGTAAATTCATTAGAGAAAATCATTAATTGGCTTCTACAAAATGTAGTCTAAAATTTAATACTGACAGTAATATATATTCAAAATTGAGAAAAATTGAGAAAAAAATTAGAGTATTCGATGAGACGCCAGTTAGACTCACCATTTATTTTTCTTCCTAATGTAATCCTTTTCAGACAAATTGACCTAGACAATTCCAAGACTTTGCTTAGATTGCTTTGCTATGATTGTTCAAAACTTACCAAATAAATAATGGGTTTGGCTGTAATGAACAAATGTTTGTTGAGTACTTCAATCTATACGACATTCAATATTTTGTAATCCCATCCTACAACAAGGAATTTAAAATACCTCAGCTACATTCCAATCATGCATTCGAATGGGACATTTCTCATCTACAAGATGAGTTTTAATCTTGCACAAGATGTCCTTTAAGAATAATAATAATAAAAATAATCATTCATTGTATTAAAGATTGATGATGATGGTAAAAATGAAATTTCCAAATTAATGACCTAAACAAAGGTGCATGGACTTTAAATTAGTTAGAGCTGCAATGAATAGGGAGTTGTGCACCTGGAATAAACCAATGAAGAAAATGTAGGCAGGGTAATTGAGAAACAATTCAGCCTCTGAAAAACATGAGCATGGCTGAGCATTAGTTCCACATTTGCATCTTACACACCTTCCTTCACAACTTATTACCACTCTTTAGCTGACGATAGCCACCGACCCAGCAAGTGCCTATAATTGATCAACCAGCAGCCATGCCCATTTTTCATGTTCCTTTATATCTAAACGACTACATGTTCTATTATTATTATTACATATTTTATTGAAAATTGTTTTTTTGGGGATTTGCATCTCACGTTAGAGAGACTTGTTTAGCATGTGCAAAAAATATTAAATGAATGCACTACTTACGTATTCCGGTTTCAGTTTTTTGTCACTTCCTCGAACAACGGTTCGCTCTAATTTTTCAAGATTCTGTAAAATGTATTCTTCATCTTTTAAGCGAAGTTCTTCACTTATGGTCTCTAAATCTCGAACTGGGTCAATCTCTCCGTCAACGTGGATAACCTCGGTATCATCAAACGCTCCTGGGATTAATAAAACCATTTATTAATTTATGTTTATGCACCATTTAATAGAATGAATTAACAATCCGTTGAAATATACCTCAATAAAAAAATTGGTACATATCATTAAAAAATTAAGGACAACAGGACAACAATAAAATAATAATTGAATTTGGATTTATTTCATATTATGTAACTTGTAATATATCTGACATTTTAAACACTACCAGATACACCAGACATCAGCCTACACGTTCAACCCTTCAAGTCTCCATTTGAGGTTAACAAAATGACCTCCTCTAATAACTCTTATTTAGTTTATAGCTCAAGTGATGAGTTATAATAACCCTTCATTCAATTCACAAATTGTATCAAGTGCTAGATTATATTGAATCTGTTTCTATGTTTCTATTACATTACATAATGTAGTAAAGTTGTACTTACTGCAAACGTGAAATATCGCGTCACAGGCTCGGACTAAAATTAAAAAAAAACAACTGAAAAGAAAACTGACAAAAGTCATTCCGTTATGTGAGGACTCACTGTTGCTTAAGAAAGCGTTTCCTAGTCCTTGGCCCTGAGAAGCACCTTTGACCAATCCAGCAATGTCCACAACATTGAGAAATGCCGGTACTTTGCTGAAAAACACAATTAGCTAAAATCATGATCATATCATGGTAAATGGTAAAAATGTAGACAAACAAACATACACAACCATCATCATAAGAATGAAATTACATTTTAATTTATTTGGTAAGAAATTGTAAAGTAAAAGCACTGCTACAACCGGCCAAGGAAACTTTTATGTGAAACGCCTAAACCTTAAATTAAATTCATAGATATTCAATTCAATGAACTATTGTACAACAACCCGTCAACTCTACTTTATATTTTACAGTTTTACTTACATAATTTGTAAGTATATATACTTACATACTGTTAAAATCACATCACAACAGAACTTGGCATACCCTAAATTATAATCTAAAAATATGCATGAATATTTCGTTGAGTTCCAGAAGTCGACATTAATAAAAACGCTGGTTCAACGTATAGACAATAATTATGCTCAGGCCGCACAATTGGTTAGTCTGTCGATTATTGGAGCAGTTAGAAATGGTGTAATGTTTTCAAGAACCCTTCAAACTCCAATATTCAGTTTAGCATTCCAACCCTTTTGAATGACCAAGTCAATGATAAAATAAATGATAATAGAGTAGTATCGCTTGAAGAGAAGAGAAAACTATCATCATCGAATCAAGAAATTTCCACCACTGCTATTACATCAATTAGTATTGAAGTGCAATACAAGAATTACACATATACATACACCTTTCCATCCCTTTCTCAACTACTCATGATCAAATTCAAAATTAAAAACAAAAAAATTTAAATCTTTGGTTTTATTTCTACGGTGGAAAATAACATATCATTACATGAATCATTAGTGGTTGCAAGATGACTTCTATCTCCACAAGTAATTGAAGCTTGATGCATTCACAATTAAGTTTTGTTCAACCGTAAACTGCTTTACAAATCACCCTCTGAGGGCAATAGAGAAAAATCCCAGCAAAAAATATTTCCATTTCTTTAATCATCCTCATAGCCAAAACGTCCAAAACTCGTGAAACAATCAACTTGACACTGACCAAAACCTTTAAGACGTTAATTTTAACTCCAAATTATTCAAATCTGTACATCTTTTCATAATTAATAAACCCACTTTCATGGAAAATGTGGGTTAGCACTTTGTATTATGTGAATTTGTTAGAGAAAGGGTGTACACAACGTTTGAGGTGCAACATATAATTTTGATGGGAATAACACGGTTGGTTGGCGTCTTGCAGGATGTATTTATTCAACTTCTGCAAAATATTTCCACCGCAAAACCAACCCTTCAATTCTAAAGTAGATAAATACCGGGTATTTACCATGAAGTGAGCCAATAAATGGAGGAAATTATTTCAGAGGTTCCTACAACTTTGCACGCTACAAAACAAAATGTAAATTAACCTCCATTTTTGTACAATAAAACTCAGGGGGGAACGAATCTCCTCGATATCTTGTATGACGGGCTGAGATGCAAAGTTATGAGACAGAAGACAGAAATTATGGAAATTACAGCAAATTATTACAATATCCTCAACAATCATATAAACAATTGAACAACTCAATGACCCTGCAATGCCACACAAGAAGCAATGTCCGAGCAACCTTCAACCCTTAATCATCTTTCATTATTAACTTGTCATTTCATGAACAATGATATAGGATGCATGTCCTTCCATCAACTCCAAACACTAAGAACCAAACCATGTTCGCCAACGTCATATAAAAGGCTGGAAAACGATGGAAAGTATTAGGAATATAAACTGTTTACCTTGCAGGTTTATGAAATTCAACCAGAAAGTCAAATCTCTCATCCGGAACAGCCACTCTGCTCTCATTTGGATCAATTGTACAAAAAGGAAAGTTCTCAGCTGGGATTGCACTTTTAGTAAGAACGTTGAAGAACGTGGATTTACCAACGTTTGGTAACCCCACGATTCCAACTTTTAAATTTGTTCCAACCCTTCCAATCAACACGGATCTTTCTTCTTTGACTTCCTTCTTTGGACCCATATTTGTAATTTGGATGGTTAACCGGTATGGAAATGTGGATGTTTTGATATTTAGGAGTCGCGGGATTTTATTTAGGGTTTACCTCATAAATCTGAAGATGGCAGGGGCAAACAAAAGTAGGAAACAAGGGTTTGATTCTCAAAAAAACCGGATTGGATTGATTGCCCATTAATTGTTTTATGGAAATGTATAGAGATTGCATGTGGTCAAAGATTGCGTGGTCAATTGAGATAATTTTTGTATAAATTACAAAATTACACATCAAGTTTTTGCAAATGATAAAATGATTGCGTTGTTGAGACAAAGAGGTAATAAGGATAAGATGGTTTAAACTGACGAGACTTGTATAATATCCATCACTTATAATTCAGTTAGAGAACAAATGTTTTTCCAGGTTAAATACATTTGGATGAATCTTGGGCTGGTAATTTTTTATGGGCAAGGAAAATGAATTGTGGATTCGGTACTGTAACATATGTACATAGCTTTTATGCAATGGATTGAATACATTGAAAAAGTGGTTTGTCATGTGAAAATGGAGAAACTACGTAGCAAAGATGACATTTATGAATATTGTTTATGAAATAATCTCATAATTAGGTATACAATATTGAATCCACTGAGTTTGAGTATGAAATGATCCAATGATTAATTTAATTATGATTGGGTTATTGAAGCAAAGATTGATAGGAATAAAGAGAGCGTTGAAAAGGCAATGATTTTAGCCAGAAGTAATTGGTTGGAATATATTTTCCTCTTCATTCTATTGGAAATAATGTGATGAATTAAGGGGCCGATAAATTCAACTAAATACATGTCTGATGATGTATCAAAAGCATGAAATCAAGGTCTGAGCTGTTATTACCTATTTCTCATTCATTCAGCACGCTTTCTCCTCAAATCAGTTTTCAGAACCCAAATTCAGTCATCCAAATTAATGCTAATCAGAATCAACAGACCGGGTGAATTCCTTTTATATGTCATCTTTAACCACAAATCATGTTTTGTCTGTTTTTTTTGGTTAAACTTGTGGTCTGGAAACCTTCAGCTTTTGTATCAATTTCCAGCTTATTGTATTGATTATGTATGTATGTACATGTAACTTTCTGGCAATTACACTCGATGAATATGCTTTCATTCTTTGTAATCTGATTTAATTCATCTTGTGCTCATATCTACTTACTTTTACACAAAGTAAAAAGGACATTGAAAAAAAACTAAAATATCATTTTCATAAAAATTGTTAAATTAATGTGAAATGAATTGTCGTTATCTCAGGTAGCAAAGAAGTTACTTAAATAGCTCGCCTTGTCCAATTTTTTTAGTGTGACATATCTTTCACAAAAATATGATTTATCCAACATATTCCCTTCATAACTGCATCTGCCTTATTTCTAACAAAGGGAAAGCATTATTCAAAATCAAAATTATAAAAGCTTAAACGAAGCAGAAGCCACAACATATTCGGGTAATTTAGTTGAAATGGGACGTGCAATGCTATAATAAGCTGTTGGGTGCGAACATGATTTCATTCACTAAATTCTTAAAAGACCAAATAAAGTCGCACCTCCATCCATCCAATCCATTACCTTGCAGTTGTTTGAAATAAATAAATGTACATGTGTTCCAATAATTCGGTTGGGTTGGGTTGGGTTCCAAAAGATTCAGGACATAAAAGTTGAATAGTTTAAGGCGTCAACCAGCCCTGAATTTAAATGGGACGAAACATTTCATAATTTTGATAATAGAGCCTACTCTCTTCGTACAGAAGAGACAGATGATGCAAAAAATAGTTTTCAATGGACCTCAGTAAAATTCATTGACATTATCAAACCTGACTATGCCTTATATACACTTACTTTTATATGTCTTAAATGAAGGGAAGTAATGAATGACAAAATGGAAATAATAAAAAAAAGTAAACCCACTCCCTAAAAAATCTTTGATTATCAAACGCGTGTAGAGGTTGGACCAATCTCTGGGAAAAACGAAGCAAAATCAAATAAACATTGAATCTTTTGCTTCTTGTCTTGTCTCATCATTGAAATGCATGCTTTTGATATTGCATGAGGTGGGAAGGAGGTTGGAAAAGAGGACTTGAAAAATTTGATCCGCATACACCCCATCCAACCTCTAAAATTTACAATTTCAAATGAATTACCTCATACAATGGCAAGAGTGATAGAATGTGGGAAGTAAGTACCACTCCCCCATCGTTGCTAATGAGTTGTCTGCATCTTAATAAACACAACAAAGTTCTTTTTAAGTTGTTTTAAAAAATGCAAATCATTTAAGACACTGCCAAGTCCACGCTCTCATTAGATAAAAGATAACTTATGTACATTCCATGAAATTCATCACCTTTCCAGTTTCCCGACTTCCTTTCCTTCCTTGTCTTGTGGTACGTGTATTTTCAACCTTTGGATGAATGAAACACGTGTATCACTTAGACTTTTGTGTCACCTCACATGAGCATAGAATAATACGGAATTACGCAATCCAAGCTTGTGTTAGTATTCATTGTAAAAGAATGAACGGCAAAAGAATTTCGGAAGTCTTTGGTTCACACCACAGATTGAATGGATGAATTGGCTAGTGAGATTGTAAAACTTTAAAATCAAAAGTTTAGGATAGAATGTCGGTCCTTTTCAGAAAAGTTGTTTGCTATTATTTGCATTGTATTTTTTCAACCCGAAATCAATGACATCGGTACTTTTAAGTTGAAGTAATTTGTTAGGTGAAGGAATGATACATACTTGTTATTTATACATATACATAGTTGACAGTACAAGCTCAGTTTAAACTTTACGGAAACATGCATTTTAAGGCAAAAGGAATTTTAAGGTAAAAGGAAATGGCTGTATCATATTTCCCCTTACTTATCCCATGATCACCTATTTCTTAATTACACTACACTGCATTACTCGAGAGAAATTTTATCGTGATCTGCTCATTTACTTGTATTGTTACATGAGAGACTATAAAATTGACAGCTCAACGCATTATGAAACATGAGATAAATGATCCCATTAAAGTATTACAACTAATAGGGCTTGTTGTTTAAAACTCAAAATGCCATTCAATCAAACGATTTTAAATCTCTTAAAGACTTTTAAGTTTGAGATTGTGGCCGATAAGATTAATTATTATTCCTTTTTTCTTGCACAAATACTTGTAAACTAGCTTATTGAATGGCATTTAAAAGTGATTAGCCACCACCATGGCTTTTAAACATTTTAAGATTAATATCAAATGGGTGCAACTATGCTTGAATTTGATTGGTAATTCATACTGCTTGCAGCAGTGCATAATGTAAATTTATTGTGCAATTAGATATTTCATGAGTATTGTTCTCGTTTGAATCTTAAACTCCATTCGACCATTAAATTAACACCATTTGATTCTGAGTTACAATTGAGGCACCGTGTATTTTTATTTTTGACGTTGTCCATTGTGGGCTTTTTAAGTACAACTAAAAGTACCACTATATAGTTAATTCTTCATTCCTTCTCTGTAAAGTTGAACACAGTCAGTGTTGACTTGGCCGATACATATACGATAAGGATTCAAAGACACTCTAAGATGTAAATGCTTCGTTTTGTTTAGGATAAAATTTTAGCGTCTGTCTGAGATCAATGATTATCAAAAGAGAAACCTTTAGCAATCAAAGGATCGGTAAAAGAAATAACATTTGATTTGACTGATTGAGTGTGAGAAATAAAATCTCTTTCTCATTTTTCCATTGTTAGCTTCAATTCTTGAAACTTCCAATTGTTAGCTGTGGTGTATGTGTTCATATAACAAGATGTGGCCCACTTCATGTGAACACATTGTATAGTGTATAATATGTACCAAACAAATGAAATAACCAAAGCAGACTAGTTTATATTGAGAAATGAAATGATAAAGCTAGGCGATCTTGAAACAGGAGATTGAATGGCACAAATGATGATCATCATTATCACTCACGAACATTTTTAAAAGGAAATACTTCTTTATAATGTCGGCGTCGGTTTTTCGATATGGAATTAGATAAGTGGATTAATAAAGTGTGAGTACAAAGTGTTAACATAAAGTCAAGTGGATTAGATTTTCATGAGCAGCTACTTTTCATCTCAGCTAAAAGCGGTATGTAGAGGGATTACTAAAGAAAGAAATTGTAAAAGGAAAGGACAAGGAAAAAAAGAATGAATGATAAAATCAACATTGTTGTAAAAAGAAACCTCAACTACAAATGACGTTGTAGAAACTATGTACAAACGTACAATCAACACCTATTTAAACACGGTGTGACTGCCGATGGTTTATTAGACATTATTGGTATTTTTTATGGATCTTCACAGCGGGATCCAATCCCAGAAGGTTTTTCTTCTTGTTGTTGGAGATATTTTTTTATGCAGCAGGGAAATGCATTGGAGATTAAATTGAGAAACTGGTAAATAAAGGGGGTTAATAAAGCTTTGCAAAATGTAACACAAATTAAAGAACGAATTTAATTTATTTGCAAAAGTGTGAAAAATTCTTTTGTGTAAACTGCGGAGATCTAAGCCAATCATTGTTTTGAAAATTTTTAGATTGGCTTTTGAACTGAAATTGGAAAGAAGCCGACACTTTTGGATCGAAATGCATTTATTTCAAGACAACTTTGACTTTTCTTGCTTGTCTTGGCCATTGAAGTTTTTACCACGCCTACATTTCTCTCTTATTCTTTCGAGCAATTTCCTTCCAAAAACTATTTTGTGCGCACAACTTTTTGGATTTTCTCAATTTCTTTGCATCTCTACTCTCTACCACAAACTCTAACTCGGCTCTTATGAATTATTGCAATGAGTTTAACTTATCATGTAACTTAAAAACTGCTTTATTAATGAAACATTTAATCAGTAACTTATCAGGTCATTTAAACAAGTTAATTATATTAAAATTAATACTGTCTTATTATATCCAACAGAAGCTTGCAATTGTGAAAAAATATCATTAAATATGTACATATATATGTATGTACATAAATACTGTTATGAATAATATAAAAATATTAGTTACTACTGTGAAGTATGCACGTTGAATATAAAATCTTAAGCCGTCTGCTGCAGCATTCCAGATTCCAAATATTTGTAGAAAGAAAACAATTATGTACGTTGGTCAAACACTGTGTTATTATTGCATAATTACCTGAGCGAGACTTTTCTCATTCTACCGGTTGATCTTACGATGGGTCAGTTTCACCTCAAATATATGTAGGTCGGTTCGTGGCGTCTTAAGACAATAGCCAATATTACCTGTCCAATGCAATCTGCACCAACTCTAAGTTATTGATCTTTCGTCCACCTATAGTCTCTTGTGGTTTCTCATAAATTACCACAAACACAAGTCCTGTCAATATAAAGAGTGCACCCAGATAATTCACCCACTCCAAACAACAATAATCCTATTTAACAGGTAATAAGGATCACAATAAACTGATTCACTTTTTACTGTTTACCAATTTAAAGCCGACAGACAATCGGCTCCGTTGAGAGTATTCTAAAAATTGCCTTGCTTTTTAGTTTGGCTATTATTTCATTTAATGTAATTTTGCCATCCTTTAGAGTTTATTATGTGAGCAATCAGGTCAGATCTGTAAAGTTGTATTGTCTGACGGTACTTGGCCTTTGTCCATATTGATGAGAACATGCAGACTTCTTAAAACCAAGACTGTGGTCTTATAGTAAATCACTTTTGTTGTACATTAAATCATATTCATTTTCTCGGACTATGAAGTCATTCTCTAAAATTACCTGTTCCTCCCACTTTACAATCCCTTTTATTACCGACTATTGTTCCTTGAAGGTAACCATATTTTCAGATTTTATATGTATTTACTGTCTCCAAGAAAAGGAGGTTCCCATAAACCAGGACAAATTAGTTAAATTAAGTATCGGTTGTTAATTAAATCTGCAAAGGTTGCAAATCTAAGGAAATTAAGACAATTTAATTATTTGTTGCCAATACAGGAAGGATGTTCACGACAATTAAAATTAATTATGCATGATTTACTCGAAACCCTCGCATTTTTGATTAAATGAACTATGTATTTATTTATGTATGTACTGTATGTTATGTTATGTTAAATACATATGTACATATTTATGGTTGCATCTGCATCCAAAGTCAACATCAACACTATACCACTAAATATGAACAATTATAAACTCTGATTTATCTAGAATGGATAAATAGGTGAGGTCTTGAATAATTTTTTACATTTGTCAAGGATTAAAATTATACGCTGCTTTGTCTGTCGTGGTTAACAAAAATTTAAAACAATGTTTATAATTGGAAAAAATTTGTTTTTTATTCACGTTGCTTTATGAGGTATAAATAGATTTGAATTGTATTGTTCGACGAAAAGAGTGAATGCAATGTTTTTTTAGCTTTTGTCACGTTCTTTCAAACAAGGTAATTAAATTAAAAAATTATGCAAATCCTGTCGTGACATTCGAACTATTCAAGCAGCCTGATTCTCTCGGACTTTTAGTAATACATATATTTAAAAAGTGTGTTGAAATGTAAATGAATATCAGGGTTTGATACGTCTGTAAAGCAGTTGCCATAAACTAATTTATGATTACACTGAATTACACTCTTGAATCTGACTTATTGAAGAAAATACAAGAGATGGGCAGGAATGATAAAATTTCAAGCTCAGGAAATAGGGAAAGGTGTGTTTAAAAGTAATTTTGTCTACTTTACTTATCCCCCATTAGTTCATTTGAAGGCGCATTGGCATTAATTCATTCACTTTTTGTGTATTTGTGGGTTGAACTTATCCACAAAAAGTAATGGACAGTGTCAGAATGACCAAAGTTCTTATTCGGCTATATTCCTCTACACTTTATATGTATGTATGTAATGCATGATTAAATTTCTATTTTAAGTGTTGTTTCTCCAATAATAACTTAGAATGAAGGGTAATAATGAGGAGCCAGACAATACCCAATCTGGAGATTTCCAATCGGAGACTGATAAAAAGTAAGAAATTTATTTTGAATTGGGAACCTCCCACAAGAAATGAAAGAGGTGTTTCCCAACCAAGTTTGTAAAAGATGATAAATAGGTAAATATTATGTGGAAGCAAATTCTCGCAGCAGGTTACTAAGAGCCCCCTTTGGTGCAGATCAATTTTTCAAAATGCTCTGTCAAAATCCCTTCCTTTATATATACTATTCTTGACCTCTTGTGTGGTAGTTATCCATATTTGGCCCTGCCAGTGTCCACCCCTTTCCCTGACTTTCTTAAACTATTGCTTTCCTCTCACCTTTGTCTTTGTCTTTTCCGTCCGGCCTATCTCAATTCTCTAATATATTACCGAAGTGGGAGTGATACTAACTAATCAAAAGAATTCTTCATTAGCCACAGCTGCCATTACTATAAGCTCAATACTTTTCTAATCATCTAGGTTAAGAAGTTACAATACTCTTATACTTTTTTTTATTTGAGGTATTCATGCTTGAATTAATAGAATTTTGATATTATTATGATGGGAATTTCATTTCATCAAACCGAAGCTTACATGTACAATATGTAAGCAGTTGTTTAGTAAAATCAAATCCCAATTTGTCCAGAAGGTTGTAGGTTTAATCTTATTTTCAAATGAAAAATGAACGGCCAATAGGAAATGAAATTATGCGAGAAATTTGAAACGTTAGCATGCTCAAAGTAAAAGGGATGAGATATAACTGAGAAAATCTGGAAAGTATGTAATGTACGTCTGATTCCTCATTGTAAAAGAAGTGTAACTCCAACGCAGCAATGTATACAACAACAAGACAACTTTGTTAAATAAATAAGTGACTAGCAAAGAAATGAACCAGGTCCAGTATTCATATTGGTTTTACCAGTTTTGCCATAGTTAAGGACACCAAACTATTATGGTTGTTGAAAATGACACGGGGGAAACTGTAGCCGTAAATAACGACCATATCTTTTCATCTTTGGTTATTGGTTTGGTTTTTTGGTCGTGAGACCATTAACGACTTTTACTTATGTGACACTATAAAATAGGGGAGAGATCAATAGGGTGCGACTTTGAGAATTACAGCTACCCCAGTCAAAGAAACTTATTTCATTTGGTGATTTGGATGGCATCGGGTAACTAATTAGTGCTTCCTATTTCTATTCCTATCCTGTTGAAATATGCATGTGTGATGTGGATGATATTCAAGAACTTTGCCATCCGCCTAATTACGCACAAACTCGTGGGGCACATAAACTTATGGCTTCAAATTTCTTTTATAGATTTTGAAAAGTGTGCTGTGAGTCCTCATCTCTTTATCCCAAATTAAAATAACAGTCACCCCAAGGTTTCATTAACCAACAATACATAGAGAAGTTTTGTTTTATGATTACGATACGGTGTTGATAATAATGTCTTTCTTTCTTTCTGCCTGTGACATTTGAAATGTTTAATTGCATTTTTTTCCCTTGAGCTCATTATATTCAAGCAAAATTAAACAAAATCCCTTGAACTAGCAATAAAGACCAGGAAGTATTGGAGTAGTGGAAAATGTTATTTAATTAGCGGTGAGTTAATTTGAAACTCCAACAACCATTAAAATTAAACAACTGAGGTAATGCATGAGTGCAAAAACGCTGCCAATCTTGATTAGAAAAGTAATAAATCTTCCCCAGATTAGTTTGGCCTTCATTAGCAGCGTGATATTTGGTTATGCGTCCAGCCTACGAGACCATCCTCCGTGAAACAAGGGGCGTCAAAGTATCTTAAAAGCATTTGTACCAATATGTAATCTTGAAGAACCTAAACGTGTGCTTTGAAGACAACCGGTAGTCGATTTCCGATTTCCGTTATTCCAGTTTAGTACTTTCAGACGTAGTATAACTGATGTATAATGAGAACAGCGTCAGCCAGGTACCTATTTTTTTTAAATTAACAACTTGATGAATGATGATTTAATTTTGATGTCACTTCCATCTCAGTGCTGCTTATTGTTTCAAAAATCTGAAAAAAATTAATGTTTTTTTAGCAATATCTTCTTCACCATGCCTCATGTCATTTTTCAAAACAAGGCATCATCATTTTATGGTGATCTCTATTTACTCGGTTAAAGTGAAGAAACCATCAGGATATTCGGCTCCTTCAAGACGTGTGTCATCAGTCTTGAGTAAAAAGATTGAAACTTTAAATGAGTCGAGAAACAAAGTTTTTCTTTACTAATTTCCCTTTTGCCTGACCACCGTTACTGCCACTCACAATAGTCAAAAGGTAAAAGTTGTTTGATGAACTTCTGAGAAATTAGTAAATCATATTATTCTGCTATGTGCATTAGTTTTATTATGACAAAACAGAGTTTACATCCACCTACTTAAAATCATTATTGTTACTCTGTTACATAATGAAAATGGTGAATACAAAGTCATTAGCAATATGCCGTTGTGTTGTACAATCATGAAGGATGATTTTCCAGGCTAAAAAAAATTTAATTTTAACGCCCCCGATAGAAATTCTATTTTTTAAAATTAAAATAAACTCCTGCATCAATTACGCATTGTAAGTCTAGCTATTAATACATTGTATCTAAATGAAAATTATTGATATTTAATTTACCATTGGTTATAATGCCTACCAAAGATATTGTTAAGATTTTATTATTATGGTCAATTTTTTTAGTAATGTTTCCTTTATTATTCAGGTAAATAAAAATCCTCTACTTGCGCATCTTGTGTTTATCTGAACGTTTCTTTGAATATTTTTTATTCAACATTTTAAACCTGGTAATTTCACAGTGGAATTTTTTCCTAATCATTGTTTGCATAATGAATATTTATAACTGACATAAAATCAAGAGCATCCATTTTTCATCCAACCCACACGGGATGATATTCCAGTACTTTGAAGTAAGAGAAAGACAAGATTTTGTTTTGTAAATTCCACCAAGTCAAGTCAAGAAATCTGTTTAATCTACAAACACCCAACAAAGGTTGCATTTACGACCTCATTTCAAGCGTATTTTACTAATGTGATCTTTGAATAAAATAAATATATTTGATGTCAAATAAGTCCGTTGAAAGAGTCACTATTGTTAAAAAAAGGAACAATAGGTCACATCTATCTAAAAGTATTACATTGCTCAGCTTTATATGTACAGTCCAAGTGGAATTGGATTTAGTCATTACATACTGCATCCCTTGATACAGTATGCATGAAAATATGTACATGTATATCTTGAATGAGAATGAGAGTGTGTGTGTGGTTTTATATTTGGTATCATCATCGGTAATACGGTGACGAGGGTAAATTACGCAAAGCAGGGATGTATCTCTTGGATGGAAAATTACAATTTGACTTTTGTTTGGTTATGTTAGGAAAGATGAGTTGAATCCCTGTGGCTACCCTTCGACGCTTTTTTCAACCATGTCGTACTTACTTTACCACCACAAATACATTGCTTTGCAGTCTAATGATCCGTGAAATGCATCTTTCTATTTTATTCTTATTTACTATTCACAATATCATGATTCTCTTGATTTTCAAAAGTATCCAAGTGCCACAAATATGCTATTTAAAGTAAATACTAGAAGAACAGATTTTATTCAATCTATAACATAAAATACGTAGCAGCACCAACTTATTGGCATTTCTCAATTTTACGGACGATCTACTTCACCAGTTCTGGTTTTGTTATGTCTGCAGTACAAAAAGTAATTTGACAAATACAATTTTCTCTATTTAACCCATCAGAAATTCAAGTAGACAGAAAAAACCGAAACGAATTCTAAAGGATCCGAAACTGATTTGCTGCTCCAACACCAACAAGCAGCAAAGCAGGCAAAGTGACACGGGTGCATTTTGACTCATGGTGCTCAGGACCTATCCCTTGAACTACTCTTTTATGTTACTTGAATTGTAAATTTATGTCATGCATCATTTATTTTGATAAAATTGATTGGAACACCGTGATATTGTAGTATTTAGATCCAGAGTTCTCATACCAATATTTCCTGTTCCTTTCATGTTTCATGAGGATTTGAGTCCAAGACAAAGCAACGTTTCGCACTCCATTATTAGATTTTGGTTTCATGGTCCTACACATATTCCCACAAGTGCATAGCAAAATTTACGAGATAGACAATTGGATAAAAAAAATAAATGAATTTGAGTTTAAGTTGATTGTGACGCCAGGACAAAACCATTGGACGCCAATTTACCATCAAAACATGCTCTTAATTTTGATTTACGTTCCACAGACTTTTTAAAGATTTGCAGTCACCAATTTAGTCAATCCCATTAAGAATTATGAATAGTCATAAGTTTCACGACTGGAAGATTGCATTATTCTATATTTCTAATGGATTTTTACTCTTCTTTTTCTTTCTCAAATGATTTTAAAATACATATAGTACTGTAAGTACAATAAGCTCATCATCTCAACTGTGGATGAACATGTGTAAATAATTCGACAGTATTTTCAAAATTCTAAATCACATTATCGTGCCTTTTTCAACAAATACATGCGATTAAACGAAATCTCTGTTGGGGGTCACTGCATGTTATGTCATCGGATATAAAATGATATCAAAACATCTCACATGAAATCAAAAGCAAAGTGGGACAAAATCGACAGGATGCGAGTCCAACTGTGACTCTAAATGGAGGTACTTTACCAAATCATCATCTCTTTACACTTTATTGTCAAACTACTTAAATGTATTGTACATATATATTTAGAATCATTATTGCACATCCATTTCAACACGTGTTGTACCAAATAAATCCCATAGGAAGTGAGATTTTTCATGTTCATAATAGAATGAGCAAAAGGGTTTATCAACAGCACCTCTGTCTTCATTTTTTCTTGCTTGAAAAGTCGAGGTGGTATTTCACAGGGGTTGTAGTCAATTCATATGTAGGGATCAACGGATGAATTGTATTGTTGAATAAATATATGTGAAAAAGGTTTTTATTATACTCTGCAAATGGTGCGATATAACGACATGAGACTTTTCCTTCCAGTAAACCCTTTCTGCTGAAAGGATTGCGTGTGTTTCAAAGTAAATATAGGTTACACCAATAAACTCTATATGGGGGCAAATGCAATTTCATTTATAGTAACGTTGCCAAAATGAAAAATTCTTTGGTCTCGCCCCTTCCTTATCATAGAGTCAGTAAATGGAATAAAATATATTTCAGTTCAAACATTCATTTGTTTAGGTTCATTTCAATTGTCGTGAAATGTCCCGTATCCGGAATTTTAAAAGAATGGGTCATACGGAGGCAATAATCATCATCCGCAATCCTTTCATGATTGCATGGCTCGTACCATTATCAATTCAATTGAGATAAATCTGATAAAGATGATAAATGTAAAGTTATGATTGGACTTAAAAATTATATGGTACTTTATGACAATGACAAAAAATGAGGAGACAAAATTCTATGAATAATACTGTCCTATAGTCATTCACAGATTATTATTATTCCTTCTCGTCTTTCATTATTTGTTCATCAATTTCTAAGCTCAAGTCAATCAACTTCTGTGTCGGTATGAAAATGAATAGTCAATATATATATATTATATACATATATAACAATGGAGGAGATTTTAGCTTCCTTCGCACATGGCAAGTTGATTTATAAATAAGAAGCTGATGATGAATAAAATGTGATTTGATCCCAGTCTAAACGCGAGCGATTACTAGTCCTTTGTTAAGGATAATAATATGGGAGAGAAAATCATAAGGCAGATGCCATAACCCGTTTTATTCATTTAAAATCAATAGAATGATATGCTATGGCATAAGTACAGGTCATCTATTTTATATCTTTGGATTATTTGATATTGGACTTCCGCAGCACTTATAAACTTTTATTCAGGTGGTGAGATTGAATGTCTATTGAATCAATTTTTCTTCGCACAACCTTTCCGGTTTCTTCTTTAATAAAAGTGTAGTAACCCTTTCAGCACAATTTCCGGTGAATTATTGTCCAACTTTTTTTTATTAAAGAAGATGTAGAAACGGTCATTCTATCCTTTGATGCTTTCAATGGGTTGTTGTACAGAAAATAGTGATAAAAGTTGGGATATATAGAAAGGGAAGAAAATAGATAATTGCTGAAGGGAGACGTTTGCAATTTATGAACTTGAAAGTGAAAAAGTCACATCTTGACTGTAGTTTTTTACTTTAAGAATTTTTAAGAAGCTTCAACAATTCATTAAGATGAAATATGTGCTGTAACTTGTCGTAGTGTGGCATGTGTGTCTGCTTTGTCGCTATTTTAGAATAGTTTGACACTGATGGTTTCGATGATTTTTCGCCTAATTTTGTCCCCGAAAAGACAAATCACCCTTTAATTAGATGGCAGAACCAGAAAATTCAGATGTCATCCTTTGGTTTTAGGTTACACAAAACTCCAATTGAATGGGAAGATTTGGTTACTTTTATTTCATTGTTAGAAACCAACGGTTTGTGGAGATGATTCATCATTTATTTCTGTCCCTATCTATTGAAACCTGTAGCAACCAAATCCACGCATCAAGACGAAAAATGTATAAATATTTAATAAAATGAGACACTCCCAATCCTGCTTGACAATAATATAACAAGTAATAAATATTAAATGAATGAAAAGTGGCTTTAATATATTTAGTTTTCAAACTTGAAATTGTACTTAATATAATTGACAAAGAGTTACAATCCGAAGTTATGTATGTATGTATGTTCAAATAAACTAGAAACCTATAAAGTTCATTGAAACGATACAATATTTGTATGTATTACAGATATTTGACAAGTTTTCAAAGATTTGTTGTAGTTTGTGGTCCTTGTGGTCTGCATTTATATAGTAGCCCACCTCGAGGGAAGGACAAACAAAGTTACACAAAGTTGATGACCCATGATGATCCCATATCTTATAATTTATTGCCACTTGGACAAAAGTGACAACACAAAGCATTCCAAGAGACCTTGTATACATAAAAATTATTGCTGATGTGATCTGTCTATAGATCGACGACTTTTTCATTGTATGCTACTACAACCTCCAATATTAGTTCAACTAATATATCGATACTTTTACAATGGTCAGAAATGCCATTAATATTAACTGAGCCATAGCGTTTTTGAATGATTTTCACATAACTTGCATTTTATTGTAATAAATACTTGTGGTAACAGTTGTAAAAGAAATGTATGGAATAAAAAAAAGTCAACTTTAATATGAGACCCGTTCTTTTCTGGAATAAAAGATGACTTGGTTGAATCAAATAACGGAGGTAATGTAGCGAAAATTCAATGAGAAATTTCACCCAACTTTTCATGACAGTAAATTTAGGGCGTTGCAGAAGGATTTTCTGAGTCTGTTTGATGATTGATGTATTATAAGAGTACTGAAACTTTTAAGAAAAACTTCCAGTGCAACTCCATATAGCCCGAGTCAGGGAATATTTTTTTAAACATCGGTGGGGGTTACCTAGATGAGTCTTTC
>JAAOWG010000301.1:0-24555 GCA_036491945.1 Paranurophorus simplex
ATCTGACCGTTTTGCTGCATGTATTCGTGGTCTTATGGCATCTTTGAATCCAGGGATCTTTGCAATCTTGATCACTTTCACCCACCAAGAGTTTGGGTCTGGTTGATAATTGGAGAAAGCTGTATATGCTGCTCTTAACCTATCCATTGCAAATTACGCTATATATATAATAATGTCACATCCTGAATTTTACTGAAAAATTATTGGGAAAAATGAGACTTTAAAAAAATAATCGAGAGAAATGATTCTGGAGAAAGTAGTTTGGCTTGAAAGTTGTTTACGGACTGGACAAGGGTGTGTGTGTTTCACTCTTGGTTTTGAAAGATGATTCATATACACATGACGGTGGTACTAGCATTAATTATTACACAGAGGTTGAGTTATTTACAGAATATTTTTAGCAAATGGATTAACTGTAATATTTTTCTAGAATGATAATGCTGATTTTTCATGACATTTATTGTGGTTGTAAATTGAAATAATGTAAGCATTTTATATCTTTAAAAGCGTATTAAATAAGTATGTATGTAAATTGAATTGAGACATGGATATCGGATATGCTGAATAATTTGGTAAATGCTTAAAGATTTGGGAAAAGCTTTAAGTTGATTAAGGTGTTTCCGCAGCAAAAACCTTGAACAAAAAAAACCAATTAAGCAATTGATACAATTGCATTGTTCCGTAAAATTGTAACATATAATTTAATTAATTAAATATTAAAAGTAGAGAGTGCAGAGAACGGATGTATTTACGTCATATCCATTAGTCAAATTAATATACATAATGAATAATTTTCATGATAACTGTTTCAACCCTGACACTCCTTACTAACACTAGTATTTCTAACAAGATCAAAGCTTGAAAGCTTACATACTTAAAAATGTCACCCTCCAGGGAAGAAAGCTCTTTAAAAATATATCACAGATTATTCAATCTTTTGTACAACCTCAAAATATTTCCAATAGAAATTGTGTACTCCAATAATTCTCGTCCTTTCTTCATAAAAAATGTCTTGAGCTACATGGACTTGACTTGGAAATCAACCGCTGCAAAAGAGTGGACCATGGATGCAACTCCAAAATTCAAGGGGATCATAGCATTGTTGCATTTACTGACTATTTGTCCAATCCTTACATTGATTTCCACAAATGCATATTATGCAACATTGGGAATAATTAAAAAAAGATTAATATATTATTGCTTAAGTGGATACGTTTGGCTCACTCTTTTAGCCCTTTCCATTCAATTCAATTTTATACTACAACGAAGCAAGATTTGTGAATTTCTTGTGCGTTGGGAAACATTGGAAGTGAAAATCTTAAAGTGTAAGTGTAAACCAAACCAAAGTACACTACAATACTATGATATGCTTTCACCTCGTTATTTCAGTTTCAGGAAGGATTCCATATTTCGACAAGAACAACCCTTTAATGGATATAAAAAAACGATCAAATTCCATCAGCTATTATTACATTTTGTTGTTACCAATTAGTGTAGTATCAATGGCACTGAATGCCTATGAACATCCATATTCCACAGCCTACTTGTCTCACTACATTTGTGATTTTTCTAGCCCGAATGGATGCGATATAGGAATTCTATTGTCCGTTCTCCTACATAGTACGCTAATAGTTTTTCATCTTTTACAAATGAGCCAGTTTTTCATTCTCACTTCTGCCTTTGTCGATAGCATTACTGATTGCCTGCAAAGGCTGACATTTCAAAGGGACCCTCAACCCTTCAAGGCAAATGGAAATGAGGGCGAAATATTACAAGAATTTATAAGTTCTCATTACAAAATTGGTTTTGATGCTAGCTCTTTCAAAATTATCATGTCATTTTATAGAGAGCTAGAACAACTAGTGCTAGACTATAATGCGCTGTTTGGTAGTTTAATCTTGTTTTTTAAATTCATATGTTTGATTCAACTATGTCTTTTCATTTACGTTCCAATCCGACAAGGGGATTTTCATCCAATTTCCGTAACACTGATATCTCTCTTGATTTTTATTGTTTTGACCGTTCATTTCACTATTCAAACTTTTATCATGGTTGTTCCCATGAGCAAGGTTAGAGAAATGTCAAAGAAATTTAAAGCAGCTTGGAAATACTATTTGTTTGCATCAAGTGGAACGTTGAGAAAAGAGGAACTGTATGAATTAAAACGGAATTTGGGAATTTGTAACCTGCTTGGATTCATTGTTGGGGGTTATTATACAATTGAGACGGGGACAATCCTTACGTTTTTCTCTATTGTCACATCTAACCTAATAATATTACTCCAAGCTGGTTAAATAAATTGATAGAAATACATACATAGATAATAATATTGCAAAAATGAATGTATTGATTCATTCCAATCCTAGTAATAAAATAAAACTAATTAAATTAAATACATTATCCACTTTAACTAGCACTAATTTGTTGGTGAGAGCCAACAGAGTGGATGGTATGCTCCGACATTTTCAATTTCTCCAACATGTCTATCGTCTTTTGAATATCCTCTTCAACAGAACATGGTACATTAATAGACTCTTCATCCGCCTTTAGTTTCTTCAACGTTTCCAATTTCATTTCTAAGAATGGGATTTTTTCTGCTTCCAACATTTGTTTATATTCTTTCATCTTCTTGTCCCGAATTTCATTACAAAATATGTTGACCAATAGATTTATTGAGGCCTTCCTCTCAATTCGAACATTCCTGTTAAATCCAATGAATCAAATAGTAACCTTTACTTAACTCACGGTGGATCTAATTTATACAATATCCCCAACAATTCAAGCATCCATTCAAATCTCTTGTAATCCACTGCCCTTAGCTGGTTCAACCATTTTTTCCGCTTTTCAATCAATTCTTTGCATATCCTACGTTGCAGTCCGGAAAATCTTATTTGCCTCTCAAACAGGACCATCATCTCCTGATAATTCCTTATTCGAACTGTAGCTTTTGCAACTACAAATAAAATAATAAATCCACAATCTCTACCTCATCCCCAGATACGTACTTCTATATTCTAGGGATGAATTATCATAGATATGTTGTCTAACTAATGAAACCGTATCTTCCATGATAACATTTATCCCATCCCTTCTACTTCCATATCCAACGGTAAAGAGCTTCCTTTGATGCTCCGGAAGTCTACAAAAATACTTTGTAAATCAATGTAGGAATGTTGCAAAAGAATGTACTTTTCTAAAACATGGGAAAATGGTCGATACTCCAATTTGAGTGCATTCTGATCAATCTTATCCAATGGTCGAAGATCACAAGTCCTTTGAGGATCCCAAGGTTTTAAATATTCGGGTCGCACTAATTTTAGTATTTTATGAAATTCGTGATTAACGTGGATTGGTTTGATGTTCACTTTGCCATAAATTGAAGTTGCGTAGCCTCGACCCCACACACGCAACATTATTATGATAACCTCTCACCCTCACAATTAAAATTCAAATTAAAATATTAAATAAATAAATTATTATTTTTTAAATTTTAATTCCTCCCGCTTCTTTAAAATTGAGAAATTGGATGCGGGAGTTTTTACAATATAATTCTGTCGTTTTTTTTTGTTCTGATTTTTCTTTTTTCTTTAGCCGTTTGGAAAATCCCTGGACGTTGGATCCCCACAAATTATGAATCCTAAAGTAATCGATTACACAAATTGGCCAAAAGAGGACTTAATCGATAAAATAAGAAAGCTTGAGTGCCACGTCAAACAATTGAGAAATGTTATTGCAAAATCTAAAACAATTCAAGACGATGAAGAATGTCCCAGAAAACGAACAAAAGTGGAAGGAGAGGAGGATATATTGCCAAAAATTCGTAAACAAAAGGTACAACGGAAATTTGACTTTTCAACGTAAGTTTACAACAATTAGAAATGGAGATTGATTGGATTTTAATCGTTATAGGGTTAACATGCGGCATGTTGCGTTGAAAATCCTTTATTTGGGTTGGAACTATCAAGGGTTAGCAGTACAAGAGGATACAAATGAAACCATTGAAGCACATTTATTCCATGCATTGACTCTAACTAGACTTATTGAAGATAGGACTAAATCAAATTATCATCGTTGTGGTCGCACTGACAAGGGAGTATCCTCATTTTGTCAGGTAGAAGTCAAATAAATAGGATTTTTAAGAGGTTGAGAATGGGTCTGAAATGTTGAACCCCACATATTCAGGTTATTTCTATTGATCTCCGAAGCAAAGTTGTAGATGGAAAGGAAACCGTGGATTATTGCAGGATTCTTAATAAAACTTTGCAAAAGGATATAAGAGTCATTGCTTGGTCTCCTGTGTCGCCTGATTTTTCTGCAAGGTTTGATTGTTGTAGGAGGACTTACAAATATTTCTTTCCAAAAGGAAATTTAAACATTGAGGTTGGATGAGATGCTATTTTTTGTAATTTCATTCTTGTCCTTATTCTTTTAGAAAATGGAAAAAGCTGCTCAATATCTCGTTGGTGAACATGATTACAGGAATTTTTGTAAATTAGATAAAACTAATAGGACAACTGTTAGAAAGATTTTTAGTGTGGAAATTAAGGATGGAGTTACAAATTCTCCGTATCAAATTTGTCATTTAGTCATCAATGGATCCTCTTTTATTTGGCACCAGATCAGATGCATCGTTGGAGTTTTGTTATTAATTGGTGAAAACTTGGAAGAACCAGAAGTCGTTCAACGGTTATTAAATATACAAGAACAGCCTCAGTATGTGTTTAGTGCTTACGCTATTCATTGTAGAGGTTTAAGCAACAGATGTTATTTTTGGGTTGTAGAAAACCACAATATACAATGGCAGCAGATTATCCACTTGTACTCTATGAAGTTGGATATCCAGAGATACATGGGATAGAGTGGCAATGTACTACGGAGGATATGACTAGCCTACTTGGAGAAATGCAATCTCTTTGGATGAAAAGTGCTATCAAGTATGACATTTATTTCACAAATAAGTCTCTAACTTTCCAATACGCAGATCTGTAGTGACAAAGTCCATGCTGGATGATATTGAGTGTCAAACTACTATTCCACCGCAATCAAAAATGACTGAATCACTAATCACCGGATCAAGACCAAGAGTTTACGTTAAGTTGTTAGATCGTCCTGTTTGTGGTAACGAATGATCATTCATTATATGACTTTTCAAGTGAATGAAAGAAATAATGGATTTCGTATGTATATTTCTTGCTTGCAAATTTGATTTAATAACAATTTCTCGGAATCATTGCACAAAATGCCTCTCACATAAAAGATGACGGCAATTATATTGAATCCTTGTAATTTAAATTTAAGGAGATCTGATTGGGGAAAGTAGGGGTAGACATTGATTAATCATTTCCATTGCTTTCATTGATACATCTACAGAGTCCATTACAGAATATTCCTGTCCTTTTAAAAGAGCATAAGCCTTACGCCTTTGACTCTCTTGGCGTCGTCTTTTCTCCCTTTCCTTCAACTCGGGGGGCAGATCCTTTGCTTTTTTAATTATCTTCTCAGTAATACTCACATAAGGTTGAGGACGGGCGAATGGAAAATCTTTAACGTCTGGAGAAGACTCCTTTACACATTTCTTCATGGGGCTAATAGTAAGGCAGTCTCCTGTTGTAGATACTAAATCACTTTGATTATGATTCTGCACTGTTTTCCGTTTCAAGCCGTTAACGTTATAATCCGTATGAGAATGTTTAAGTTGCATTGAATGATGATGAGCATTGGATGTTAGGGTTGGAGACCGTTCAGGGGGCTTTTCCTTTTCAGGCGTTTGAGCAGTTGTTGTAGTTGGAGATGTTGTTTGTTGAATCCCATCACTTTTGTGATACAATATTTTTTGAATGTGAACCCCATTAAGACCTATTGCAACTGGGGGCTTGTATGGCTCAACTTTAATGGGGTTTATAAAACCAGGATCAGGTCCATGGATTGGAGTCCGTTTCTTCTGCCCTATGGCGAATTCTATCACAAAATTGTCTCTGGGGACACTTAAATAATTGTCTTCATCCTCCTTTGGTTTTTCAGACTTGTGTCCAACATTGTCCGCTCGTTTACGGCTTTTATCACGTTTCTCTTTTTTAGATGATGGTCGTTTATTTTCCTCGTCAGAGTGTCGGTAAGATGAATTTTCAATTGCAAGCTGGGCGTTTTCATCGCCAAAAAGCTCAGACAAATAAAGTCCGGAGTTGGACCCTCTTCTGGATTTCTTGTGAGCTGTGGATGATGGTGACTTATAACTATAGCTGCTACTTGTTTTACGGTTGTCTACAGCTTTGACTTTACTTTTGAGCTTTAGTATTTGTCCTCGGTAGTAAGCGTCTAGTTTATCCCATTCTTCAAGAGCTATCTCTGCAGAAACTAGTTTTTTGTCGGGTGGGAATTCCGGTCTTTGAGGTTTAATTGACAGGATCACCACGTCACTTTTCAAGCGTTTTCCATCGCTCATGATCCCAATTCAGAGTTCCAAGTACTGAAAGTAAAAATTCATGCTTTAGAGTAACTGCGTAAGTCAACTATTTAAATCAACTTTAAAATACATATTTAAGTTACATACAAGTAATCAAAGCTTACAAATGGAGTTTCGTTTGTTGTGGTTGTGACATAAATCTAAGTAGACGAAATAATAATGAAATTTCAGAGAATTGCAGGAATCGGATTTCAAAGCAAGTCTGGAAAGATTTGAATGGGCGATGCTTTGATTTTTGACGCAGTGCCATCAACAAATAATTCCTGTTGCAATTAATAAAGAATCAACAGCTTGTGATTATTTACTCTTTACTTTGAAAATGCTAATTTGTGAAGGAAGTTTACACTGAATAATTTAATACCTACCTATGCTTTCATTAATTTTTGTTTAGTATGTGATTCACACTGTTTTGACGTCTACAGCTTCAAATATCTACTGAGTGTTCTACAGCTATGCATTATTTAAAATCACTCACAGAGTTATCATAAAGTTCCTCATAAATAAAATTTTATTGCTTCAAACATTTAAGATAAGTAAATTCAAGGAGCATAAGATATTCCGTAATCCGGGTTCAATTGTCATCATAAAATAAAATAAAAATGTAGCTGTAATCTACCCTACCCTTCTGTACCCCTAAGATCACTTAAGCAATCAATACTGATATGGATGATGAGATAAAAAGGAACAACCATTGAAGCATATTTATCACTTTAAAGTCTAAGCTATCAGGGTCGTAAAAAGGATCATCTGCTTATCCTGAAATCCCAATTTCACGTAACAAAAATGTACAAACCAATTTCATCGAATTTGGTCCAATTTATTTTTCATGAATTATTTGCATTACTTTTTCCATGAAATTGCATTCAGTTCCATAGCATGGAAGCAAATAAACAACACTTTATTGAGTTCTCAGTATTCTCACAATCTCTCGTAAATAATATTTGGTCTATCTTTAGCTCAAATGGATTAGAAAACAAGATGGTTTAAGGTTACAAAATATGAAAAAAGGTTTTGCCCCAACCATCCCTTGGTTTCACTTCATTACCAAATCCTCTACAAGCTCTCCTTTGTACATGAAACTCATGAGCTCCAGAAAAATCCACTTTTCATGAATTACATTTCGTTAAATGAATGCAAACTTGAGAAAATACTAACGAATCAAATAATTAAGCCACTTCAAAATGGTTTCTTGATGAGCTATAGGAATTATTTGGAATAAATTAGTCCGCACGGGAATACATTAGGACTATGCTTTTCAACGTTGTACAGATTGTATTGTATAGGAAAATATTAAGTATGCAAAAAATTCCTTTTTGCAATAGGAACAGCAATTTTGACTAAGTTGTCTACCTTCAATTGCTAATACCTATTTATTAGCAATCAACTTAATTTACAAAGTTGGATCCTTCCATACCACTCTCAATCTCAATGCTTGAATTGAATAACAAATTATCTTGTGCTAATGCTGTAAATGCTGTATTGAACTCTTTCTAAAATACAGGAATACATACGGTACAACGGCTTTTTCAATCTTTTCCTTATTAGTAGAAAAACTTTGTCAAAAACTACTGCTTTTATAACCTCATTTTAATCAATTATAAATTTCCCCTGCTTGTTAAAAAAATACATTATAATCTTATTGCAAACACGTCAATCCCCCACTTGGAACTTTGGAACTTGGAACTTGCTTGATGTCAATGCTATCCTGATTTTTTTTGATAGATAAACATATGCAGCGCAAAAGGGATATAGATAATCATGTTTTTATCTATATCAATACTAATTTTGCCATAAATATTTCCACAATCCAATCCACCCCTTTGAATGCATCAAATACCCCATTATAACATGAACATTGAATGATATAAATAAATACAAATAAAATAAAATAATAAAGCATACCTCAAAAGGACAATAGCAAGTAATTTAAGCCACCAAATATTGTTCTTGATAAACAACCTGCTGGGCTCTACCTCTTATTGAACCCAAGTTAATTAAAAATTCTTCACAAAAAAAGTCTTTAGTGGTGGTCCTTGAGAATGTAAAATAAAATCACTTGCAAGAAGACCATACAAGAGGCACTGGAATTGTTTAGTTTTGGGCTGGAAGGATTGAGTCCTTGAAGGATATTTCTTTTCTTGTAAAATCTCGTTGTTCTTGAGATGATGCTAACCCCTTGAGGTTTTGTTTCTCTGTCTTTGCTAATGTAAAGTGAAAGGGAAAGTGATTGGACTATTTTAGAGGACTTATTGGATCTGGCTCACTGCTTTATCCTCAAGTCTCTACTCGGATTATGAATCTTCAAAATATTGTACAAGAGTTGCTCTCTGCTGGAGTCTTTACGTTTGTTTGTCCCTTGTTTGGCTTCTGTCTGTTTATGATGTTGCAGTCAATTTTGAAAGTTGTAGTGTAACCCTACTTTGAAATAATTATAGTGTCGTACGATATTTCGTAGAGAGAGAGAGAGAGAGAGAGGGTTTAATTAGTGATTTCAGGATAACAGCAATCTCCCTACTAACTGGAAAAGTTTATTAGCGACAAACTCAACCCATAGTAAATATATTTAGCCATTAGGCCCCCAATGCTACAAGTATTGGCATGTTCAACCATTAGGATGAATATCTATACTTTTAACACTGGATACACAACTAATTTTAGTGGTTTGGATTGACTACTACGTCTACTGCATTGCATTGGATAGATTGCTCTCTCTCTTTCAGCTTACACAATTAACACCAAGTATAACCCTTTTGCATTAGCGTTTTTTCGCAATCAAGCTCAGTCACAGAGGAGAACAGCATAGAACCTCTGCAAATCTTTGTGAATTAAAGCACCATACATTGTTGCGGAATGAATTGGTACACAATAGCACAACTTTAACTAAGCTCATTGGGAATTCATCAAGTTAAGGCTAAATGATTCAAATGATGGATGAATAGATAGACAATTTTCTCAATGCCAAGCAATAAATATAATACACGCAGAGTTGGTTTTGAATTTATATCTTATTCTTATGCATTGTATCTGTACTTCTATGCTCCTATGTATGTACTAAGATGTTTTTTTTATTGATCACTTCTTATTATTTTTATCACATGAAGGATTTAGGAATTGTGGATGCAAGAAAAAAAGAGTAAAATGTGTGGTTTATAAAATTGCTGTAAAAGTATTGTAGCACAATGACGTGGAGTGTGGTTATCAAAATTATCCTTTCGACCATGAAATACAAATATCTCCAATTTTACATGGAATTGTGGAGGTGTGAACAAGTATTCTTCCTGAAAATAATTTATATGTGGTAAATAAATAGTAATCATTAATTAAATGTAGAATTGGAAAAAAACGATTTCACGTATGTAAATGCTTGTATCGTTTTACCAAGTTTGTCAAGCTTTCGTTTACTTTGTTTGGTTTTTTGGTCCATGTCTCTGATTCCCATTGACTAATGACACGGCATGACTGAAGTGAATAGGACTCGATATTGACTTCTTTTCTTTTTTATTAGCATTTTGTTCAACTTATCTACATGAATACTGACTAAAAAATGCTGCTTATTGATTTATAAATAATTATGCTGTGTAGCTGGATGACCTGTTGCCACTCCTTATGTATGCATCCCTCCAAGTCTTTCCCAACCTCTTATAAATCATCAATTAAAATTTTCCAGATTTAAAAACAACCACATTGAGCTCCAATAAATATAAGTTAAATGCAGTTGGAGGATTGAGTTTGCTTTTAAAAGGATTCGGAAAAATGATATAACGATGATACCCCTTTGGTTTTGGTGGAGGAAAATATGCAGATTAACTTGGAACATGATTTTTTGTAAGAATAAGTGTGATTAAACCAGTTTTTATTTTGATTTCATGCTTTATCTTGCTGGGTTTGTTTTGCAGGAGCATGTTCTTACCAAATGTATGTAAATCTGAGTGAATAAAGAAAGACTAATTAGTCCCATTTATGATATTTATATTGCTTAAAAAGCCTCGTGTTGGTTTCTTGAGGTAATTAGTTGTTCCTGATCTTGCGATCTAAATTAAATGATTTTATAATTAATTAAAGAACAAAGAAGTTTGGGCGTTGTTGGAACAATGGTGTTTATATCCAACAACAATTATTTGCAGTAACTTTGAGTAAAATATGCTTTATCATTTTTCTTGATCAAAGACAGCCACAGGATATCATACGTGAGTAGAGATGAAGTATGAAATGAATGGGATTTATACAGAAGTGTAAAAAACGTGCTTAAAATCCTGGAATTTGTTGAATCATTTCACTTTAAATAGACGTCAACTCATTCAATATTTCATGAACAGTTCATCCTCTAATATTGACCAAACATTATTAATGTCCAAATATTTTGAAATGAGTTTCCCAGCACGAAAAATATTAATTCTGTTTACTGAGATTAAATTAAATCCATTTCCAGTTGAACTACAATGAATTTTGTAATTTGTAGTGGAAATGTTTTTAATTTTGCAACTACGTTGTTAGACACACTAAATTCCTCGAAATCTGGAGTAAGTAAACGAATGTAACCTAAATGAATGACAGCTTTATATTTACCATTAATTTTGCACTTTCTACCCAAACTTACCATTGAGATCTACAATTGCTAAAATAAATTTATAGTATAGCGAAAAATTTAATGTAGCTTTAAATGCACGCCTACACTCATCACCTCGGGTTAAATGCTTCCTCATTAAATATTCACAAGGTTTTTTTTCTCATTACACAGTTGCAAATTTCATTTGCTTCTAAAGTCTCTAATGTTGTGGTTTACAGATGGATTTTACATAAAAATGAACAACTTGTTGGATTTAAGCAAAAGCAAATGGTTTATAGCCAATTTTTGTAATACATTAATGCCTAGTTCAAATTAAATTCAACAGATCTGAAGTTTATAGCGGACACACAGCAATGCATGCACGTATTTAATAACAAATTCTGACGTTCATTTTCACCGCAAAAAAACAGATTGTTGCTTTCACAAAAAGGACAAAAATTTAGGACTAATAATTGATTGAATTTTAATAACTCATGGGTAACGTACAACCGTTGAAACTGGAATATTCCAAATGGTAAAAGCTAATTTAGTCCAAAGTTCTAAAGCCAATGCCAATGCCCAAATACATTGAACTTTTAAACGGCAAAGCCCTCTTCCAAGAAAAGATAACCTTTTTTACAATTTTTTCCCCGACTCTGCATTTATAAACTTTATTTTTAATCAGGAATAATCATCTCATGCTTATGCTTTGAACCCAGACTAGGACTAATATAAATCATTGGATTATCAGTAACTCTCAAACAGTTTCATCAATTTATTACAATGTATTCGTTTGATTGAAAGGGAATTTTTAAGATTGGACGACCTTGAATGGGATTTGATTAACATGCCAATCAACTCCGAACTTAGTACAACTGTGTCCATATGGAATGCGTAAGAGAATGATTTGACATTTTATTAGTTGCAGTGAGATCTCATGCTTTTCTAGAAAGGCTTGCTACAAATCCTTAACCCTTCTAATGCTATTAATAAGTTACGAAACGTTAAATTAAATAAGCACACATTAAAAGTTCAAGGTTTATCAACTATTGTAGTAAACCCACAATTGTAGATAATTTTATTGTCCTAAAATTAAAAGCAATCTTGCTCGATATTGGGATTCCAGATGAATTGAATGTTACATATGTATGTAGAGGTTACACGCCATTATAGTTATTGATCAAATGTGAAGTATTTTAAGTTAGCTTGTAGATTAATTACGGGATTCTTTCGTGTTGTTAATTTGGTTAAGGTATTAAAATGCATTTATGTAATTCATTCTCTAATCCTTTGCAATCTTTATAATGTTGGTGATATTGTGACGCAATTGCAAGGATTCAATGCTCAAGACAGAATCAAGTTAGCCGAACTATTCTGACGCAGGTAATACTTTGTAAATACATTATCTATCCACTTGATAAGTAATGAGATTTTAATGAGTTATCCATATTCTTCATACATTGCTGTATACAGTATCAATATCTTTAACATTTTTCCTCATGGGTGGTTATGGGATTCTGAACAAAACATAAAGTTGATCTTAGGATAATAAACAATCATCCATTTCAAGATTATTAAAAAAATGTTTATTTGTGTGCTCAAGCTTTGTGGGTATCACGCTATCAGCAAACCTGGTGGAACGATTGGATATTCCATAACAGGACTTGTTGGACTCTTTCGTCCAGATTCATCCTCCTTATTTTCCTCTCCCAACTTGTCTTTCAAAAATTTGTTTACGTGTATTTCATCATAATCAAAGTCGAAATTATCTCCATGATTCCTAGGGCTTCCAGGATTTGAAAGACCCTTCCTTCTCTCATACTCTTCGACAAATCTCACTTGATTTGGATGAGAGTATCTTCTCCCAGAAGTTCCTTTCTGACCAAAATGAAACAAGGAAAGTTGATCTTGGATGCTTTTTTGGTCTTCAGTTAATTTCCTCTCCCTCTCCGCCGTCAATGCAATTGTTGGTGTCATAGGATGAACAAATGGGGATGTTTTATTGCTTCGAAATAACCGACGTACTAAGTAAAAAGCAATGTCAACAACAACAAGCTATAGGTTACTCAATAATATAGTTATCCCTGCATACATATGCGCATTTTGTTTACCTCGGAAGCAACAGCTCATGTAAAAACAACTATTACAACAAAATATACTTTTAAAGTAATCATTGAGCCCCATGAGTTTTGTCTTGAGTTGATTGATTGCCAAAATTTTCCACTTGGTTGGTCTTTGTTTTGATTTTGGAACTCCGTCTCGTAAAAAGGTTAATTTCCATTTACATCAACTGCCAAAATGAGTTCGTATACGACATTAAATCAAGAGCACAAGTGTTTCACATGTCCATCTCTTTAGTACAATGACTGCAAGACTTCTATCTGCTTTCCTATAATAAAGAAATGTGGTTACTCTATGATGACAATGAAACATTGCTGATGGACGAATATTATTTCATGTGACATCTCAAAAATTATTTATGGTTACATTTTTAAGATAAAAACAGCGTCAATATACTTTGTCCAAAGTTGGGACAAAGTTACGACCCAAGCCTGACATCTTAATATTTACAATGGATTTTCTGCTCATCCCATGAGTAAAATGTAAATCTGTCGATTTCATTATTCTTTTGACTCAATATGTTAAGTAACACTGAATAAACAACACATTACATATATGCACAACTTGGCAATAATTCATTAGCAAAAAGAGCTGAGCAAATAAACGCTGCTAAATGAAATGAGGTGATTAACTTGATGCAAAATGCGAGGAAGGTTACGTCTGTTGAACTTTATTGGGATAAATTTGAATTGTTAAAATTTGTTGACAATACAATGACGAATTTGAAATACATACGTTGGTACAATCTCAAAAACACACTGCATCATAAAGGCTAAATTTAATAGTCAAACATTATTAAGGGTGATACACCCTTTAAAAGAAGACTTATTATTGATAGCTCTTGTTAACCTAATTAAAGGACTATGCATCAACTATCAATTACATATTTACAACTAATGCGACTTTTTGCAATTAATATTCACCCTTGGTTCCAACGATTATAACGGTTTGTTCATTTCATTGTTGTGCAAATCAAAAATTCCCATTGTTTAACTCCTGATAATTGTGAAAATGTTGAAAAGAAATGCAAAAAAATGAATGAATCAAATAAAATCCAGCGTAATTTTAGAAATTCGGATGAAGCCAAAACACTAATAATTAATGCATGGATCCAGTTTTATCTAACGCAAGGATCCTTGTACCAATCAAACAATAAACAGTACCAAGGTAAAACCTAAAATAGAGCAAATTAAAAGCATTTTTTCCTTTGATGCGATCATTTGAATGATATCTGACCTCGGTTACAAAAAAATCCTAACCTACAGTAATCGGGTCATTACATTAAAATGTGCATCGTCATTTTTCTAGCAAACAAGATACGTACATATCTAAACACCAGGTATGCGTCAGATTTTCCATTTAGAATAAATTTACATAAATCAAACTGGACATCAGAACGTAATTATCCACTAATTGATAAAAACAATAAAAAATAAACTTACAAAATTCTCCAAGATCCATGGGACTTTGTCTACTGGAAGTAAACCTAAGACTGCTTTGGTCAAGGAGGAAAACAATTTGCACATTACCTGTTACTTATTTCTTTGAACCTGTACGAGGAAGGAAGTACTACAACTCTTTAACTTTTGCGACGTTTGACTTACCAACTAAGAATTAAATTAGGTCTAATTTATAAGAGTATTGAAACCCAAGTTGAAATCAAGAATAGTATCATACATGCACTCGTACATTTTAATTACAGGTTAAATCCGGAGTTGAAAGTGGCAAGAACGAGATAAGAGGCATTTTACTTTCAAAGCTGTATACACGTACAACCTCCTTTCACTTGACTTCCTCAACAGTCTTAATAATGCACCACATGGTGTGAATTGTCGAGTATGAGAACTATTTTTTGGTAAAGCCTTAGCCTGAATTACTTGTGTTTTAAATCTAATGTAAACCTCCCGTTCTTAAAGAGAAGTATATGGGCACGCGACAATGTAATTAATCTGATTGGGGCCAAAGGAGCAAGAAGAAGCTTGATTACTCCAGATTTCATTTTGATATTACAATTACGACCATGTCTACGAGTTCTCGGAACCCATGCAATTGACTCTAATGAAATGAATAAAATGGAGGAGGATTATATTCTTTGCGTTCAATCATGATTATTTCTTTTCTGGCGTTTTTTTGAGAATCGTTGTTTTCTAAGAAAAACTGAAACTGAGAATCCATCAAGAAAATAACAGTTTAGTTTGATGTTTCGTCAGGTTATTCTATTTTATTTACACAATTTCATTTCACTCTTTTTCATTGTTTCTAAGCTTTTTCATGGACCGTTGAATGAGGACTACATATGTATAATTAATTAACATTCATGACTGCTCAGTACATGCGCTTGAAATCTCATAATGAGTGATCCTGCACGACAAATTGATTTTCTTTTCAATTTCACTTATTTATATAAATAATGTTTACTACTGTTGGCACTGCTACTTATGTAAATATAATCACCAATATTTCATATCGTATAATTCAATTTATCACAAAATTTCAAGGTTTTACCTGTACTGCAATTGCATGTTAGGAACTCCTTTATCATTATACCATTTTCAAGTTGTTCAAATGACAGCAACACAAAAGTCAGAAAGACTGCCTCTGCCGTTTCATGACTTCCATGGTACAAATACATATTACGTGTTTTAAATACTAATCGATCCCAGGTACTTCTCTATTTATAAGCGATAAAATAAATAAGTATGAAAAAATGATGATTTACATACTATCAGCATCCTTTGTTCTTGGAAATGTCAATCTCCTCCTACTTGTATTTAGAAGTGGCTTTTTCCTGTATGCATTAATCACAAAATAACATTGCACAAGGCAACACAAGAGTTTATTGGAACTTTGGCGAAGCATCAACTGATTTTTAATCATATATTGTCTTTGCTTTGTTCAAATTCATGGGAATGATAAGCACCTTTTACAAATTCTGAGTAAAGTGCCCAGTAGTTATTGAATGATGTGAGATAAAATTTTGCATGTTTATAAAGGGAATGAGGAACATTTGTCGCAGGCAGTCTTTGAATCTCATCATTCACACCCAACCATAAATATTGTGGGATCTTTTCTCGATAATGGAACTGTCCTTGTGTAAAATCCATCTTACATTTACGACAATCATCTTAGCACTGGCTTTATGTCCTGTCGTAATGTCGGAGGAGACGGAGATAAGATCACTTGAAAACTTATCCGCAGAAAGAAATTCTGGAACATCAAGGAAAATTTTAAGCACCGAGAGTACTGGATTATGCTTAAATGTGGAAGTAAGTTCAAATCCAATTTATGTTGTAATGTTCTAAAAAAATGCTTTTAGAAGTTTCGTCACAAGCGACACAATCATCGATCGCAATGTGCCTGTAGACGCCTAATGTGTGCCGTATGTGGATCTGATGGACTCAGTTACGCCAATTTATGTTTCTTAAATTGTGAAAAGCTGAAAAAACCAGGTAATGTCTTTGCATTAAAAAATAAATAAAAAAAATATTGCAGCAAAAATGAATTGTGGTATTTTTGTAAAACTAGATTTAGCCGTTGCACATAATGGACGATGCTAGATAAGCATGCATTACCTGAAGATTATTGTTTGTACTTTTCCATAAAATATCCAACAGTTCGTGACAATTGTACCTAACATAATTGAGTAAGTATTGATAAAACAAAATTATAAATAAATAAATGATAAATATCAAATTATTTAGAAACAACTATCATGCATTAATAACATGCTTCATATTACAGCATTCAATGATTACAAAACATAATATTTGTTTTAAACACAAGTTGATTAATACCACTTGAATCAGATTTGAGGCACTCAACATTAAATTAAATGATTACGGCCGAATAATGTACAACAATACTTATGTTAATGGGGCTGCAAGGGAGGATTGTTTTCAATTGTTTCCGTTTCTTTAATCTCGTGTGCATCATGTTAAAAGGAAATAAAGTCAAATCAAGCTTGCTGCAAGTCCATATTTCCTCTGCTCATGCTAAAGAAAACTAATTTTTTTAACTGCAGCATTTTATAAGTTCGGTAAGCTTCGTGTGACACTTTTTCTACTACAAAAATAAATCTATAATTAAAAAAAGCTTGAAACAATTACTTGTTTAACAATGCAAACTTGTTTAATTTCCCGTTTTGTTGATAGTGAAATCGTGGGAAAAGCGGCGTCCTACACTCCAACATCATAATATCTAATGCACCCTCATATTGATAGCATCAAATATACTGAACTATTGAGAGCTATTTAATTAACTTTATTATTAAACGTATAGTCACCTACGACGTGCGGAAGTAAGTAATTGTATTAGAACTTCACAATCGCTGTAAAGATCACTGTCTACCATAGGATTGAAGATGTTTTTGTGTCATTTCGTAAAACTTCATTGTTTATTTATTGGTACACTTTTGCTCTCTATTATTGAACATTGTTGTCATACATTATCCGCACATCCGATGCTTCCGATAACTATTCTTTATTCGCCATCACTCTCGTTCAGTCTTCAACTCGTATTCTTCCATAAGTAATTAAACCAACTAAGCCGAAAAAAGCTTATTCACATTGATAAAGTATCTTATTAATCAGCAGCAAGAGTTTCAACATCTTTTTTATATTTTATTATGAGTGGTTCCGCATTTATAATAAGTCGTAGCCCGGTATTACAAAGGAGCAACATCAAATTAATATACAACGCTTAATTGTTCTCAATCTTCGGTGGCAATAACTGTACTGTGTTTTTGAATACTTTGTAAACGTTGCATTGCGTTGCGTTCCATTGACTCGTTTCAAAAATGAATATTTTCTTAATTGTGTTCATTAGTTGGATTAATATTAGTCAAAGTTCATCACGAATTACTAAACGAGAAACGGTTAGAAATCTTTTAAATGTTTTCATATAAGAACGACATATTTTCAGAGTGTGCTGAATTCATGGGATAATCGATGGTCAAGATATGGATACGCCAATCATAACTATGCTCAGAAAAGCATAGTTGCAATACGACCTGATCCATACAACCCTAGTGGAATATCTAGAAAATTGTCGGTAGATCCGATAACTACTCCAACATTTGGTATGAACTTTAAAGGTTATGCAGCAGTAAGAGACTCCTCTCAACTTCCTGGTGACAAAAGAAGGATTGGAGTGAGTGATGGCGAAGGATGGGGGGATGAGGGACCTGTAAGTTATATTTTAAAACACAATAATAAATTAGCCCTTATACCCTTTAATATAAAACTAATGGAAATTTATAGGGCCTTGGAGAAACCTTTGGAGAGGTTATAACAGGAAAAATTAATACAATTACAACTACAATAACAGGGATAAAAAGTGCTATAAAAAGTGTTAAACGAGGTGCTGCTAAAAAAGTTGCAAGAAAGATTGAAGGCTTTGGCGATTTTGTCAGCGCCATTACAAAAGGTTTAACCTGTTTTATTGACGGCATTGTCAACGCATTGTGACGGACTTGACCCTAAGACCTTCTACTACTACCGACATAACATACAATGCAATTAAACATAAACTACGTACAACGGAAGGGTAAAATGACGGTGGACATTTTTTAAATTATATACATACATACATGTTTACTCATGAAATGCCATAATTTGTTGCAAACTGTAAGTTATTTATTTGATCTCTTCAAAATGTACGTGACTTCAAGACAACTTACCATTTAACATAAACAATTTGGACATTTGTGCTATCGTTTTATGAACTTGAAACAAGTTATTGGTTCTTATGCACAAACATTTTTCAGGCGCTTCCGGTGTATTGAAACATAAGGGTGCCAAAGGTAAAGGGAAAGGAAAGGGTGGAGGATGGTCATCAAATAATGATAAATGGAGAAACAATGAAGGTTGGGGTGGAAATGAGGATGACAACGATTGGAGGGGGAATGATGACGACAACAGGGGATGGAACAGGGATAACGATGACCATAAAGATATTGGTGGCAGAAGTCGCTGGAGAGCAGGAAATCAAAATGAAAATAAAGGATGGGGAAGAGATAACGACATTGGAGGAAAATGGAAGGATAACAATAGAGGTCCAAATTATGATAGTAAGATATCAGGTTGGAGAAACAACAGACAGCAAGACTGGAACAACAATAACCCAGGTTGGGGTAACAGCGGGCGTGGAACAAATTCATGGAGACAAAACAGTGGAAATAATGGATGGAATCCTAATCAATGGAACAACAATCAAAATAAAGGATGGACTGGAAACGTCGGCAACAATCCCAGCGGAAATCCATGGGGTCAGAAAAGTCAGAATACAAACAGTTGGTCACAAAATGGAGCCCAGGATCAAGGATGGGGACAGCAACATGGAAGTACCAACAATCAATATGGAACCAACGCCAATCAATATGGACAGCACCAAAATTCCAATCAATATTATTTTAACAGTAATCCAAATCAACAAGGCTTATATGGATCAAATCAAAATCAAAACAAGGGTTGGAGTAATTAAAGCAAAATGTCAATTAGAGAAAATAGCAGTATTTCAATCATCAGCATTGACTGAGAGCCTGTTTATGTTTTATACGTGATCTTATACATTTGTAATTTATTTATTTTTGTTTCGTGTACATAGGGAAAATATAAAGTTGAAATAAAAAAAGCGATGAGAGACAAAGCTATGAAGAATAGGATTTTCTGCAAAATTATTTAAGCGTCATATTCCATGCCTTTTGAATATGAGACAAAGTGATATGCCTTGTTTACCTCCTCTAAATACCCAATTTATTCTAATTCGTTGCGGAAGATTATCTTTTCTTCGTAGTATGCTACTGCATTTACACAATGAACGTTATTTCTGTCCTTCAATCCTGCATTAAATTGTCAAACTATGGAAGCATCAAATCAGCACCTTAAAATTCAAAGCACTACAAGCCAACAAACTATACTGTACATAAACAAGGAGCTGTTGAAGTTGCTGTTCAATTAATGTTATTTAATGTGGCAATAAGTCGCATCGTATTAAATAATTCCATGCACTAAATCATAACACCTTCGCTATCACTTACTTCCTTTCCTAGATTTGAGAGTGAAACCAATTTTTTGTTGATTAAGATTATAACGATAGTCATACTCCAAATTACGTGTTTTACCAAGATTGAGCAACGATATATTTTTGCTTCTCTCAAAACACAGATATCAAGTCAGTTTAGAGTTAGTCGTGTGTACCTCTGTTTCATTAACAAGTAATAAACAACTTTACACCAAAATGTGTAAAATTTATCAAACACAACTTATCCCCGTTAAACAGTTTGACTTGTGTAAATTTCTAATATTGCTTGGAGTTTTAACTCAAATTGTATCTCAGCATAATGGATATGAGATGGATAATTTGGTAATAAATCTTGAGAAACGCTATTTTTTTCATTTGTTGAAACATTGCAATAGAAATCTCTATCGTCTCATTCCCTCTTCCCCTCAACTCAACAATCAGAATACGATGACAATCCATGGATCGGTTTGCATTCCCCAAATTATTCTCCAAATCCATTCTTCACTTCTCAATCTAGGCAATTAGAATCTCCGGATGATATAATAACTGCATCTACCACCAGCACGGTAGAAGCTCCTTCCTCTTTCATTTCCGCTTCAAACATTTCTCCATCCATATACAATCAGTCATATTCGCCGTTGAAAAGTCCACGGAAAGGGAAGACCCGCAGGACTTATAAAAAGCCTCAAAAATTGCAACGCAAACGAAAAACGGATAAAGCAATTAGCTTTGTGGAGAGGAGTAAAGCACATTGGAAAGTAAAACCTTCTGGACGCAAATATTTCCAAACTCTACCCAAAAAAATTGATCAGGAGTCACCAATTAAGGAGGAAACCTCAAGACCCATTCCAATCAAGATTGATAAGGACTTTAATGATGGAACAATTGAATTTCTCCCGATTGACAAGGTTAGCATTAATCCTGCATATCAAACAAGAAATATGCAAGTAACAACCCCAATTGGTCATTCATCGCTTCCAACTTGGCCAACCGTAGCTCCAACGGAATATATTGTGATGACAGTGAGTGACTTTACATAGAATTTATAATTGATATTCTTATTGATTTCAGACGCCCATGGTCAAGGCAAATGATGATCAAATGATAGTTAAAGCAAAAGCTAAAACTATCGAGTATAATATTCTTCCAGAAAACCTTGAGTCTACGTATTTCCGGAATATTATTTTAAAAACAATGATGGATAAATTATCAAAAATTAAGATTGCTTCGTATGCCCCTACTCTAACCCGTGTTGAGACTAGAAAGGCAAAGGAAAATTGATCAAACTGTTATTTGATATGAATCAGTATTATTTAACGAAGTAAATTACGATTCTCATTATCTAATAGTGATTTGGAAAATGTTACAGTAATAAAATCTTGGATGAGTTGAAGTTGAATTATGATGATATGTATAATAACGTAAAACATCTACTCATACATGTGCATTTCTAATTTCCATTTCACATCATTTACAAGCTCACATGCACACCTTTAATTGTTACATTGTCATGCTTCGCTGCACAAAAGCCTTTAACAAATTACTACATCAAAACAATTTTTAAATTCATAACGTTCATCACCATTTATTAGCAAAAAACTGCAATACTTCTTATTTATTTTTTGAAAGCTTTAACAAATGCAAAGTTCCTTTATCGAAGCCTTCCTGGAGTTGACAATTTTTAAAATGCTTAATCTAACTGAAGAATAGGAAATGCTCTTATATATAATTGAGTAATTAAACTTTCGTTTAATCAAATACACTATACTGAGTAAATGAGCCATAATACCATAATGGAAGTACAGCAAAAAAAATTGTAGGGAATAAAATTTATTCAGCCTTAAAATCATTCGATTCATGTATTCGATAATGCTTCATGAATTACTTTGTTTACCTTAAGCAATACGTGAGATTTAATCCTGTGACATAATACACTAATTATTAAATCAATCAATGAGAATGAAAATTATTTAGATATTTATATGACCGAATTGCAAAAATGGGAGCTTAGTTTTATTTAATTTTTCGTTCTAATAGCACAAACCTTCAATCCCCTTGCAATGCATGCATTTATAAAAGTATTGTGTTTTATTGTTGTTATTATGATTCAGTGTAGTGAAATCAGAACCAGGGATCTAACAACATTGCATGTAATACATCCATAGTACAACTCATTTTTGGCTTTAATATTTCTTAAATTACAGATGAAGTTTGGCCAGCAAGATCAGGCAGTAGGATCAGCTAAATTACTTCTTAATTTTGTGACAGAGTCTAAAAAATTTACAACATTGCATCCGTTCATAAATACCTTAGAAAATCATAGAATGGTAAATTTAGCAACACATAAAAATGTTTATTCTCTCAACATTATTTTTTTAAAGAAACGGGGAATTATTTGGAACAAGATTAAGAAAATTAAAAAAGGAATTTGGTCAGCGACTAAAAAAATTTGGAGGATAAAACAAAACGCATACGAAATCATCAAAGGTACAAAGTACAAACTCCCAGGTTGTAGCATACGAATGAGCAATTAAAATTAATGAAATTTAGGTACAGACACACCTAAACCACATTATGAAACAACAGCAGGGAGTTTGGGATCCTTTAAGAAAATCCCTACAGGACATAGTGCACCATTATTAAGTGCTATTCATGGTCCACCTTATCATATAGCTGAAAGTAATTCCCTGGCATTGGGTGTTATTTCACCAAGAAAAAATCGGAATTCAAGTTCTAAACTTACACATGCAGATCTACTTACCATATACACACTTCCATTCCAGAACCAGGCTTTGTTAAATCGTTTAAAGGAGATGAGAATTAGTAATAGACTTTGACAGTATCAATTGTATTATACAATAGCTTTGAAGAGAATGCAATAAATTTGTGAGCTGTACACTTCTGGGAAAAGAATAGGAAGGATGCATTTGTCTTTACTTTATAGTATTTACACATAAACCGATCGATGGAAAATTATGGATTATACATTGAATTGTAGATAACCTATCTGCAATTGTTTCAATATAAATTACTTTTTTTTACTTTTTTTACCATTGTGATTGAATGAAGGTGCTTCATCTCAGTTGTGTTTTGTGCAAAACAAGGATATTATTTATCATGATACTTCAGTCTGAAATGTTGAACCGCACCACATGTACGAGTTCCGCAATGACTGACAAATGTCAAGCATGAATTATCATTTTAATCTTTTCTCTCGTGTTTGTTGCTTACATTATTACTTTGTATGACTACGTAATTTAATAGTTTGTTCCGCATAAATACATGATAGTTTATCTTTATTTAATTTATTTATTGCAAGTACATAAGTTCACAATTTAGCGTCATTTTCCAATAATCGTCTGTTTATTGAAATATACCCACCAGTCCTCGTATCCTGGTTTTACAAATCAAAAAATTATTTTACTGCTTCATTTGTTTCATATTAAAGCATGGTGGATAAAGGTTGCAATACCTTTTTCTACTTTCATACTTCAACTTTAATATCACTTATTGCGAGGAGTTGAAAAAACGATCACAACTGAACGAATGATGATGACATTCATTTCGAAATATTTACAAAACAAGACATTGTTTACCATAATTGTGCTGCTGGTCATTGTTTTTTTGCTTTCCGAAAACCTGGAACTGCAACTCCAAAAGAAAATTGTTTGTGATCAAGACAAAAGTCATTATATTAGACTACAAAAAAAAATGTTTCCAAACACGTCCAATGCAAGCAACCTAGGATCCCAAGAATTCAGCAATCTTTGGCCACCCAGAAATTGTGGAATTGATCCGTTCGTTTTACAAACATTGTGGCAAATGGAAGCCCCACGGTCTACATTGAAGGTTTTTACTGATTTACTTTTAAAAAGGTCCACCTTTAATTTCTTATTTACAATAGGAAAAGAAAATAATTGTTTCGGAAGGCTATAATCGTTGGTGGAATAAACTTTGGAAAGGTCCTCGCACCTTGAATTCAACTGATTGTCCATTATATCATAATTGTACATTTACTGATGATAAAACCTCAATGGCAGATGCTATAATTGCCACAGATTCCGTCAAAGGGGAATCCTTCCGTCTTGTTCCTGAAAATCTTTATAAAATTCATTTCACAATGGAATCTCCTTTTATCTCCCACTTTGTTTTAAACGGAAGCCACAATTTGTTGGCAACGTATTGGAGTGGGGCGGATATACTGGTTCCTTATAGAAAATGGATTTATTACAATGATGATATAAAATCAAAGAAGCAAGGTAAACGTCTTAAAACTCTTAAAAAGTCGTTGATTTTTCAACTTTCACAGAGAAGGACTATTCTGTTGGAAAGTCCAAACCAGTGGCTGCTGTAATATCAAATTGTCACCCTTCCAACAATAGAGATGCATACATAAGGGAATTAA
>JAAOWG010000302.1:0-24480 GCA_036491945.1 Paranurophorus simplex
GAACGTTTGTTGTAGAAGAAGCACCTGGACTCCCTTCTGGAGATGACGAAGTTGGTTGTGAATTCATATCAACCTCTCATGAGGGAGAACCTAAAAGTACCTAAACAACATTTTCTACTATTTTCCAACCTCTCATTAATCCTCCTCCCTTTTTTAATCAATATTTACAACCCTTGTGACTTAAAAATCAAAGAAAAAAAACATGGGCCTCTTAACCCTCAAAAAATAAATGTTAAAAGCTCTTTTCCCCCGTTTAATAAATTATTTCAAACCTTTGGAACGTTTAATACCTTTAGTAACAAAAATGTTGTTTTCTCCAACAATTGAGAAATCCCAAGATTTTCTGATGATAACTCAAAAAAAGTGGAACAGGATTTATGTCGTTTAAGTGGGATTGAATTGGCGGGTTATTTTGTAGCAAAATACCCCAATACTCATGATATTATAAATAAAAACCCTTTGAGCCTCACTCGTCTTAAAGGAGAGGCCTTAAGGCATGGTTCATTGTTCAAGAAGACGTTGGCGAATAATTAGCATCAGTATTATAATTATAAGCGGGGCAAATATTCATAATATTATAATGAAAATGAAAATGATAATAAATATTGTAATTATAATAAGGCAGTATCAGTACTTAATAATAGGGATTGAGTATGATTCCAAGTTTGAAACAAGCATAAGTGCCTTATTATGGGTTTAACAAGGAACATTTATGATAACATCAATAATTTCGGGTTTTTAAAAGGTTTAAGAAATTTATTGGGATTTTCTAACAATCAAAAACTACGTCTTTGTTTTGAATTGTAATAAATGCTGTCGATGACAGATAACCAAGAAATTTTAGAGTGGCATAATTGCATCAAGTATCAAACAATTGATTGCATTATTAGCTTCTCTGTTTTAAACTGCTTAGATTACAAATTAAAAAAATTGTAATTCAAGCAGTTTTCAGATTTATGCATTTGATGATACAGAGTTCTTGATCACAATAATCTACTCAGACAATAAGCAACGTTGCAATTAAATTGATTAATAACAATTGATTTGATATGGAATTTAAAAATATGATTATTTCAATGACATTAAATCCCAATTGCTATGCAAGTAACCAAGATTCAGTAAATTAAGCTGCAATTTGCAAATGCAGCTCTTAATATTTTAACCCGTCTAATTTTAATCTGTGAAGGGTTAGTGAGGACATAATCGGCATTTCGACACAATTTCAACTTATACAAACATTATCAGGAGGTGAGAAATTGATATGATTGAAATTTACGACAAACAAGGGGGTTTGGCTCCTGTGAAATTATATCAATTTGAACAAGATGATATTTCAACAATTGCAAATTCAACAAATGATCGTACCCTCGAAATTACTACCACATATAAAGTACAAGTCCATCAACAAAAACAGAATGGAAGCCAGTTAAATTCCCTAAATGGATGGATTCGTTCAATACTAAATTATTTATCAAATATATTTCTTCCTGATGGCTATCCAGCAAGTGTGAGCAGTGATTACATGAGCTACCAAATATGGGATACAATTCAGGTAAAGCAATGGCAATAATATTATGCATAGTCTAATTATATGATTCATTTGAGATAATTAAATGATGTAGAACATGGCAAGTTCAATAGCTGCTGCATTTTCAACGGAAGCAGTTTTAAAGGCTGTAGGTGTTGGAGATGCTAATGCGACAGCTTTGGCTGCGGCAATGGTGACGCTTTTTCGAGATGGATTTAAATATGGTGGTGAGATCTTTCTGGCTTGGGTTAGAGGGTATGCAATTATTAAGTCGTGTTTACAAAAAATTAATGCAATAATTAAGAATTCTAATTTTTTAGAACTGCTTTTGGTTACGACAACAAAAAATGGAGGCTATTCGCGGATGCTATGAATGATATTGTTAAAACTGTTGAATTGATTTCGCCTCTACTTCCATCCTGGGCAATTATATACCTCCTATGCACTTCAAGTGTACTTAATGCATTTTCCACTGTTGCAGGGCAAGCAACTAAAACTGCAATAGCACAACACCAAGCGATAACTAATAATATTGCGGATGTAGCGGCTAAAGATAACAGTCAAGAAAAGTTGGTTAACTTAATTGCACTTGGACTTTCCATTGTCATACTTCCCTTAGCGAGTGGGAGATCAACGTACTTAGTTCTTACAAGTACAAACAAAGCTTTTTAAATTTCGGTTCTATTTTTGCAGATTAGTTTGGAGCGTATTCAGCGGTTGTTCTCTCATTCATATCGTTTCCAATTACAGAGCCTTACGATGTCTTCATTTCAAGTATTTCAATGAAGCAAGACTTTTACAGTGTCTCAAAGAATATTTCCGTTCTCAAACTCTTCCATCAATTATTTATGTGAATGAAAATGAATCTTTAGTTCTCGGCTTTGGAGTCACGGGTAAAAATAAATCAAAAATGTTGTAAAATAGTAATTTGACAACCCGAGCAGCAAAAGACGTTTGTGGCTTTGAAATAGAAATGGGCGTTTCAATCGAGAAGGGATTACATATTAAATCAAATAAAGGCAAATCTTCCAAATTTGATCTCAGCCAACTTTTACAAAATTTTAATGGAAAGAATTTCTTGATCATTCCAAAGATAAAGCCAAAAAAAATTGACATTGTATTTCATGAAGATATTGAATGCATTCAAATTGTTGAAGCTTATTTTAGATCAGCCTACATTTCAAATTGCTGGGAAAAGGATAAAAAGGTGTCAATTTACATATATGCAATGTTTCCAACAAGTGTACAGATATACATGAAAGCATTTCCTTTGTTTCCTTCCTATAGAATCGCATGATTGACCCAATGGATGAGAAAGTTGACAACAAATGGAACAATTTTCGAAACCTAGCTGAAGCACAAGGTTACGAATTAAATGAAGTACTTATGAAATTCGGAGAGCATCGAGCATGCTGGAAAATACGTGAAAATGTTGTATATTAAAATGTGTCTCATCTTGTTTTGATTTTTTTTATTCTAATTCATCCAATGAATTGCATGTATTGGATCCAAACTGTACAAGCTTTGAATTTACAAAGAACTAAAGTACTTGACAAAAGAGTAAGTGTAATAACTCATGGAACGTATGACACATGAAACTGCTGACACATTATTATGCACACCTCCGAGATCTTTAGTGGTTGACCTTAAATGAAATTATAAAAGGATGGTTAACAATAAATCATCAGGATCCCTACTCTTTATAAAGGGATGAATGGATCGTATGTGTGAGGATCAATTCATTTCAAGTCCCCCCTGCCCCTATCATGCATGAATGGTTCAAGTGGTGGGTTGCTAAACTCCATAAGTCAAACACAAGATAACACGAGGATGTTCCTTGTATCATTCCTAGCACTGGCTATAAGGGACCACCCAGTAAAATAATGGGACAATCGACCCTTAAGTCAACAATAGGAAAGAGGAGACCTACTACATGGGACTAATAATGAGCATTTAGAGGAGGTGAGTGGCCACTGCTTTCATTCCATTTTATATAATACACAACAACACAACACTCATATTTCTGACATGTCTTCAGTTACAATCAAACAACCACTATTTTAACAAGTCGTGTGAAAAAAATGCAAAGAAGAAAAAAATACAACGAGGACTATGAATGGATGGGTACTTGAGGGAGGGAGAGACTCAATGATTTCGAGGCTACCAACAACTCATTTATGTATCAGAGCTGTGAAGCTTATGTCGAAAAACTTGAAAACTTGTTATTTTATGAATGGATAAAATATAATCGATGGACCACCAAAGAATGTATAGCGAATCCTTAAAGCAAAGCATATAAAGTGGCCACCAAGAACCTATTTTGGTAAAAGATCAAAATATCTGATCCTATTTGGGTTCAAATGTGGATTTTTACCTGAGGATCGTGAAATTAGAATTGAATCCATAATTGATTAAAGTGTGACTGACAAATGAGAATGGATCAATAAGCTGAAGGGCTTGGAATGTTCTGATACTCCTACGGACTGGGGTTTTACTTGTACATTGTTAAAGGAAAAACGTTCAATTGGATTAAGAGCATTGTGGTGAAGTCGGTTTGATTCTTTGCAAGGGCCAACTGAAGCACCTACTTCTACAATATAAATGAGGACAATGCATTTTATTCAAAAGTTTGGGTTTTGTGGGTGCTGTTCGTACTCTTATCGGCTGTCATTCTTCAATTGAAATTTAGCAAAGGGGGTGGAGTTGGTCACCTTGCCGTCAAAGAAAGAAACTCAAGGAGTGCTCCATTTTTCTCACACATTATTTTACGAACATTATCAATGAAGCGAAATAAACCGCTGTCTATTCTTCCGGCTTGCCGTGTCATGGTGTCAATGTGGACTTTATCTCTATGTATAGATGTTCACTTGAGTGGTTTCCATTGTTTGGGGTAGAAAAAGTCATTCGGAAACATCAACCTAGTTGACTACCACAATAATTTGTACTTGAGTATGAATCCCTTGTTATTAATTTCCTAGAGAGTGCCAGTACCCTTCAAAATATATGACAGGGACGGGGATATAGGGTGTATGTTTGGTCATGTTTTGGGGCTGAAATGTTGATCTGGGCGCGATTGGAAGCGTGGAAAATCAGGGTCTGCATAAATTTGTCGTCTCCTCGTTTGTTTGATGGTGTATTATTCTCATCTGCCACTCTATGCTTTTTGCCCTAACCAGTTATGGACAATGGGATTTGGCAAAAGTGAAAGATTTATCCAAAATCAGTCTATAGCTTGTTCAAGTAATGATTCTCTATTTTTGGAGGATGGGGTTTGTAGGAATACAATGTTTGTACATATCCAACTTTGTTACAAGACAACATTAAATATTTTGAACTATAAAAATAGTTTCAAATTTCTCGTTGAGATAATTTGGCATGTCAATTTATTTTAGTAATATTACTTCACGACATACAGTGTTACATTTTGCAAAGTGCAACACTGCAATGTAATATTTATTAACAGCGATTTCTTCATCTTCCATGAATGAATGAGTGAATTAATGACAATTCCTAAAAATTATAATTTTATGAATTTATTGTAAGCCATTGCTAGCCAACGTTTTATAGATACATATACATACAAAAATACTTTACATCACATTTGTATTTAATTTGGACTTTATGTAAGTTAAGTACAAGTCAGGAGCTGATATTTAACAATGTTGATTGGATCAAGAAAATGGGAAATGAGGACTGTTGGGTGTATTCATATTGAGAACAAAGGGCAGTCCGTACGAGGGGCAAAAATCATTTGACATAAGGGGAGGATTAAATGGATGAAAAGGGTTCCCAAAGCCAATCATTCCTCCTGTCGTGTTAAACATGGGTCGTTGATGCGTTCTCGTATGTTTTTTCAAGTGATCCTTCCTCCCAAACTTTTTCCCGCAATATGTGCAAGGATATGGACGAAGTCCTGGGATTTAGAAAATTTCAAAATTCTGGACAAAAAATCAACTCAACTCGTACCATACCTGAATGAATTCTACGGTGTCTTGTGAGCTCTTCATTTCTTGTAAAGCTTTTACCACAACCCTCTTGTTCACATGTAAAAGGTCTTTCTCCTAAATCAAATAAGTTCTGTTTCAATTTCATCTAAATTTCCTTCCAATTGAAGATGAAGTTTGACCTACCCGTGTGAATTCTAATGTGTCCCCTTAGCTGTCCATTATTTGAGAAAGCTACTTGACAATGGGGACAATGGAAGCGCTTTGGACGCTGTCTTTTAATTTTCATTGCAGGAGGATCCGGAGCTATGAGCCCCATTACTGTTAATTCTGTACGCGATAAATTTGCCAAATTATTGATTGCAGAGTTAGGTAGATAAAGGTTGGATTGGTCAATGGACGAAGTGCAAATATCCGGTTTAAAAAACTTGTTCCATGAGCAATTTTGTTCTTTTCTCTTAATAATTTCTTTACGACAATGTTTCACTTTTCCCTCATCTTGAGTCCCTTTCTCAGTTGATTCATCCGTCTTATCACAAACACTTTGAGGCAACATGAGATCATCAAGGGCTGGGGGTGTGATAGCTTTTTGTTCGGATTTTATATCCTCAGCAAGATCCCATGGACGAAAAAGCTTGCCCATAAGTGTCATGTTGTCACAAATAAAAATATTTGCACACAAGCAATCCAAACACTTAATTTATAAAACTGTTGGTGGTTTGTAACATGAGCTGATTGAGTTGACAGAAATTATGTTTACTGTTACAAGGGCTAAGTGGCTCTGAATGAAGGTAATCCGATAAGAGGATTAGAAGGATAGAATCATACTGAGTGAGAGATTGTGTTAACGAGAGCCCTTGTATGTTTGTATGTGATGACAAAGGGCTTGAGAGGAGGCCCTTGGATAATCCCCGGCTCAGGTTTCAACCCAACCACGACGAAGGCTGTTAAAAGGCTCATACACATCCTTTTCAATAAACTCATTGACCACTAGACACTATCAAGGTAAAACTGAATTTATTATTATAATGACAATTATAACAAGTAAATCACAGAACTAAGTTAAGACAGAGCTTTATTTCCAATCAAATTTGAGAGTCACTGAAATCTTTAGCTTAGTGGATGTGGATTTGTTAAACTTATTGTTTATAAATGTGAAGATTTAGGACGCTACTCTTTTTGACTATCACATCACTTTCTCCAAGAAAGTGATATGATCAAATCCTTGAAGGTATTTTTATTCTTAGGATCGCTCTAATAAATACTGTGATGGCTTAAAATCCAGAGAACTTTAATATCTTGTGAGAAATGTAAGAACCATAAACTACTAGACTAAACCATTAAATAGAATCAAAAGCAATATTTATTTCAACCTCAACTTCTAATTTTTGTTTCATAATTATGCCAATTCTTCTCAAATAAAACTCCAATTCATCCTGTTTGAATTTTTGCCATTTCTTACTGTTGATTGTACCAATTGATGGCACATACATGCATAGTTATGTGAAATCAATGCATCTTACTGACAATGAGAGGACCAAAATATTGAAAAATTGGGGGAAAGTTTAGATGTTAGCCGTCATTTCTAGTTGAATAATGAGTTGAGGAATAAATAGGATTTGGGTTTGGCAATGAATTAATCTGCAACTGTGTTCAGAATAATGATGAATTGAGGTGAGAAGGTAAAAAAGGAAGTAGCTTGCAGTGTGTCTCAATGGGCAATGTAAGTGGGTCTTATTATTATTATTATCCATTGGGTCTTTATTCCAGTGCTTTGGTTGAGATTCCAATAGGAAAACCACTAGAGACCCTTGAATGAAAGTCTCTTTAGTGGTTTATTAATGGTTGACACGTCCCTTCTTTCTGATGCTCCCTTCCAAGTCACATTCACTCATTCATTACATATTTCCCTTCATATTCTATCCATAGGAAGTTCAATAAAGGAGACTACTATTCCTTTTTCAATTTTTTCAATTATTTATACATATTTTTATAATCTAATAAAATTGATTTAACTTTTTAATTAGCACTTGACTAAGCTGGGAGGTTTGGCTTGAGGATTTCCATGTCATCTAAAACGAATAGCTTATAGCAATTATAGCCTCTTATTAGTTGTACTGCTGTACATACATGCAAATGTCTCTTAAGTCAACATCAAACATTTGAAGTTGCCATAAATTGTCTAAAAGTAAAATGAACAGAAATTGAATGGGATTGATTTAAAGAGATGATGAAATATATATACACGTATATATATATATGTATATATGTAATATATCTCTTTCACAAGGGATATTATTGGAATAAAAAGGGCTAGATTCAGGACAAGAGATTTGGGTGACTGGTTGTTGAAAAGCCGCAACGAGTGAATGAGTTAGTAGACCCCGATGAAGTCAGGGGCATGGAAATTGATTGTTTTTGTGTAAGATAATAGTACAAGGGTAGAATGATATAAAAATGGAGGGTTCTGCGTCTAAAAGGGCTCACTTTAAGGGTAATTTATTGTAGAAGTCAGATGGGCCCTGCGTCATCATTCTCATTAGTTGTAGCCCCTCAACGTTCCCATAAAGCTTTTATTCTCATTCCTCATAATCAAGTCTCCAAATTAAAACCCCACCCTACAAAAACTTGGACATTTGGGGAACCAAACCAAAGTTTTCATTCATTCAATTCATTACCCACAACTGCTAAGAGTGGTTTCCAATTTTATTATTTTCCGCACAGATCCTTTCAACACCTTGTCCACGCTCTTTCCAAATTCATCAAAGAATGGGCTCTTTACAATGACAACTCAACAAGTCCAAGAAATATGACTTTTTGGACCGTAGCACACGATCCAGAAAAAGGGCCTGCTCCCACAATTTACCTTCAAAACCTTCAATGTCCAGTTGTGGTTATCATTCATTGAGTTTAAATCCATTGGAATTTATGACTTCTCATAAAACATACTAACCCTCATTTGCTCATGAGATTCAGTAATCTTTAAATCTTTTACATTTTGATAACTTTGTGCAAACTTTCCTCAATCCTTTTTATGCCTTGTAACGTTATTACCTTAATCCATTGGCAGATCTTTCAAGTAAAAAAAATGTTAAACAAGATTTGTTCTTTGTTCGTCTTGGTTGTCAACTAAAATGATGCTTAAAGGGCATAAGTAATGTAGCCCTTCCGGATTGACATTTTAAAGCATCCCTGACTAATTTACAATGAACCCCTTTACCACAATAACTGTCAATCAACTCCCTTTTTTGAGATGCTCCAACGTTGCAACAAATTGTTAATTCTCAAATCTCAACTTCCCCTTTATGAAATAGCATGCGCTTCTCTGCCGTTGTTGAATTGGATAACATCTGCTCAACATTTCCAGCATTAGGATAGAGATAAATTAATACAAGTAAGTAATCATCATCAGGTATGGAAATTGAGATGAAGGCAATGTCAGTTCAATCCTAGAAAGTGTAGCAGCCAGTCATGCGAAAGGAGAGTCAAAAAAAGTTAGTTCAACAACGTTATAGAAAGTGGACAGGGGGCCTTTGCTTTGCGGGATTAATCCTTGCTGCCTACTCTGTACACGTTGAGATCTCAAAGTCGAAAGATGAATCCTACGTTGCAATGTGCGACATATCTGAATATATCAGTTGCTCCACCGTTTTTACTTCAGAGTAAGAAGAGTTGGTTATGAAAATGGAGAAAATATTTATGGTATAAATATGGTTGCAGGTATGGTACGGGGTTTGGGATTATTGGGAAACTCTTAGGAGATGACCACCCACTTAATTTACCAAATGGAATGTATGGGATGATCATGTATCCAATTTTTTTTATAACAAGTAAAGAGATTAGGAAATAACCATAAAATGTCATAATATATTCAAATAATCTAGGCTTGATGGCGTACAGATTGGCTGCATGGACTGAATTGGCGTTGGGTGTTGCCGGAGTAATCATTTCCATATATTTGGGATACATGATGTATTTTGTATTGAGAGAAATTTGTGTTGTATGTTTAACCAGTTATTTTGTAAATTTTCTTCTCTTTATCTGTTCCCTACTTAATTATAAATTGGTCAAGAAGTTGAATGTTGAAGACAAACAGTCTCCGAACTATTCTAGTTATTTAGATGGAAAAATTAAAAAGGCAGTTTAATTTTGTATTATGTAAGGGAGATAGATGCTCAGATTTAAGTACTGTTGTCACACGTGTGTTTATTTTCAAATTAAAATCCTATTCATTAAGAAATGCGAATGCAAACGTTTCATTGTCATATAGATAATTAAAATAATTCATAACAGAAAAAAACTAATAAATTGACTACGTGGAATTATATACATTTGTACATGAGTTGATGGAAGTAAATGACTAGGCAGAGTACAAAATAGCAGCAAAATAAAAGCATTCAACCTTAAACATATTTTTATATATGTTCACAAAAATTAATTCTGGTAGCTTAAAAATAGATAACTCGTTGAATGTGTAAAACCCCATAACGTTTACATTGAAAGCGTATATACGCGAACAGTTTTAAAATAGTTGTCCCATATTGTCTTGAAACACAATAATCGTAATTGGTAAAATCATCTTAATTAGCCTAATCAAGTTTGCTTTAACATGGTTTTGTTTATTTATTTAGACGGACATATAAAACGTAAAAAACTATTTGGTTTTCTTATAATTGAGACCCATGAAATTTATATTGCATCTCGTTGTTTAAAAATTGCAGCCACTTATCTATAGCAGGCACAACAATACGAGGTTAAAAAGGAGAAATGGGTAAAAGTACGAGATATTTGAAGCATTAACACACAATTTTTGAAACATGAACACATTTAAGCCGCCATTGTAATATCCGACACCTAGCTGGAATTATACATGCTTGATAATTTTGATAACGAATGACTATTATTTCATAGGCTGGTAAATGTACCCACGGGGTCTTTTTTTGCACGAATAGAGAGAAAAAAGTAGAGGATTCCTACTTGCGCAAGAACATCTGTAGTACCAGCTGCAAGGGAATCGGTTGACGAATTTCCTGAAGATTTTGCGGCAGGACGGAGAAGAGTTGGACCAAAAATTGTAGAAATATTATGCACTGACATTTTGTTGTGGTTCTCGTGCTCGTTGATTCTGAAACAAGTCCAAATCATAAATAATAATGATTATTATATTAAAATTACCTAATCATGTGATCTAGAAGAAACATAATAATGTGTTGGTTCACTGGGGGAAGGCGTTTGAACACTTGAAGTAACTGCTGTTGTCGAAGTTCTGGATCACACTGATTAAATCCTTCAAAAAATCGAGGATATAAATCATCAGTAAACAGGGCTTCCGGCAATTCTCTTAGATAACACTTTAGTAATGAAGCTACTGAGCTGATCTCAACATCCTTTAATAATTGTTCCGCTTCATATGAATCTATTATATTTAAGTATAACGGGGGTAAGCATTCAAGTAAATAAAATGCTACAGTTTGTCATACCTGACTCGAAACTTTTTTTCAAACGAACGACGTCAGACGCCGAACCACTAACTCGATATATGCCCATTTCATTCATTCCTCGCCGTTCAACTTCACGAATACAACTTGTTATTATAAACGGAACTTGACGTTTTTCTCGCCTTCAATAAAACACATTTAATCATATATGGAATGGACATTTATAATTTCTTGACTACACACTTGCAAACTTGTGTAATTTTTGCTCCAAAAAGTCCACCTGATTTAGCAGCAGGAACTCGTCTAATAGTCATTTCCGATGGGGTGAATCGTGTTGTAATAGTAAGGGTATAATCTTGAAGACTAACAATCCTTTCAACAGCTTTTGCTACTGAACCACTGATCCAAGCTCGAGTTAGCTACAGAAACATAAACAGAAAACATTTTTGTAACCATGTAAAAGTGTCCATAACAAGTCTGCTGAACGTACCTCAATAGTTGTTGTGGCTCGAATCAATTGTCCTTGTGTAGGATGTTCTTCATATAGAAGAATCCTCAAGGTAAGTGCCCCTTCCAGTTCAATAACAAAATCCTCATTCCAACAAGGCTGTCCACTACCACAAATCATTTTTGTCTTGGCTTTTCTAAAAAAGTGGCCATAAGAGTCCAACTCAATACAGACAAAAAGATCTAAAGAAAATTAATAATTTAATGAAGGTGCTCATACTAAATTGCTTTATGATTTTAAAAATCTAACCTGCGGGGCGTTGAATTCCATTAAGTTGCCCAATTAAAACGTAAAAATCTCCAATAAAAAGATTATCATCTTGTCCAGATCGCATTAAATATGAACCCATATTTGTTTTCAAGTCCTTGCGATGCTTTGTTATCCATTGCTGAAGCTCGTTAGAGCTTAGCTGTAATGTGGCAGGAAGCTGAGGTGATTGTTTCTGTACAATATCTCAATTTTATGACCAACCATTTAATTAGGCAATCAGTATTGAATTATCCAAACCTTCAACGTATCAATTGTTTCAGTCCACTGACTCTTATCATACTCAGAAGAGAGAAAAAAGGTTCCAGTGGCCTTTCCATTAGACGATTTCAATTTAAAAACCAAGTTTGGAGAAGCCAGCACTAACTGACCTTCCAACTCAGCCAGTTTCTTTCTTTGTTTATCCATTTTCTGTTTCTATATTTAATATAATATTTAATAGAATTATCATTATTCTTCAAGTCGTTATTTTATTTTAGTTACTTTTTCATCTCGACTAGTTTGGCGTTTGATTTGATCACGAACGTTGCAAGCTCTGGACCTAAGAGCAACTAAGTTCACCGGAGTACTTTCACGGGGCTCGTTTAGCTCATCAACAACAAGGCAATCGGTAACAGCCATGTACCATTTTAACTCGTAAGTAAATTTTTCACTTTTACGAGTCGGCTAAAAAAATATCAATACATAGGATATAAAGCAACACGTAATCTATTTACATACCTTATATTTCGCACAAACTAAAACGTCATTGAATAAAAACAAATGTCGAAGCTTACGGACACCTTCAGAGAGTTCAACAATAAACGAATTTTTAACCAGAACTCGAGCATTCTTGTCAGAAATATTCTCCGGTTGTATCATTTCAAATTCGGATAAAAAGGATTGAAACAATTTAAGTGCTTCCGATAGACTTGTTGTGTCTGGATGGCCGTCAGGTAGTAAATTCAACAAATCCTATTCAACATATCATAATCATTCATTGCTTACAGAAGTGATCAAAAATAAAATAAAATGGTGATAAAACAGTATAGTACAAACCTTTACTATCTCAAGGTTCTTCTGCACCCTAGATACAGGACTATGAAGTAATGTTTCAAGAGAAACTCCCGAATTTATGTTTAAGCTTCGTGAACGGATGTCTCTTGTAGTAAGAGCAAAATCTGCGTTGCTTAAGCTGCATTTCTTTACTGTATCTACTGCCCGTGAGTAATTTTGAAGAAATGATCCATAAATGTCGACTTCTTGCGCCTAAAGACATTATTCTTCATTTACTAATACCAGTAACAGTATACTACTATATAAAATGCTGAACTCACAAGTGTTTGAAAATGTTTCCCAACTTCTCCACGTCCTTGTGAAGTCTCTTCTTGAAGTCCCATAAGGAATTTTTGATGCATTGCATACAGCTCAGGAATTTTGTAAAAAATGATGTTGAAATCATCAGTAGATAGCACAGGTTTTGAAGTTGAAAATGTGGCTTTCATGGCTTTCATATATTGTAAAATAAGATTCAGCACATCAACGTATTTGTTTTCACTGGCAGCCATGTTTGATAGTGTCGTTTGATAATGGCGTAATTTGACTTGATCCTCTACACGCATGGTTGGGGCATTTTCTTTTGCATGTTGTTGTTTTCCATTAATTTTTTCTGATAAATCATCTCCTGAAAATACTAATATATAAACGAAACAACGCTAAAGGAAAGATTATATTTTTTTAAAAAACCTGAGAAGTTTTCATTTGCTCCCTTTTTGTGATCTTGCTTTCGTTCGTAAGATCCAAAACGCTGAAATGGAACTTCACCATCAGAGTCTGCGTCAGATTCCGAAACATGGGAGTCATTTCGGTTATTTTTACTGTATAAATTGTTTATATGAATGTGGAATTATGTGAATTAGTGAATTATTTATGTAATTCTAGTCTTTCAAAAGAAATAAATATGTACTGCACATACCATAGAAAGTATTCAATGTTGACATAATTTGAAGGTGTTCTTCCATTAGGAAATGCATCCTCTGGTACGGGACTTTCATTAAAACAATTTTCTGTATCCGAGGCAGTCTCAGAGCTTGTAGTCACGCTTTGTCCAGAAATTACACTTGTTTGAGAACGAAGTGTAGCTGACTCTGCTTTATTTTCAGGTTTACTATCTTTCCTCGGTCGAGATTTAGAGTCCTTTTTAGATATAGCAGAAGATTCGGTTGCTTTAACGGAATCTTCTTCCACTAACACTACATAATCATCATCGTTGTCTTGATCTGGAGCAACTGTATCGTACATTGGTTCCATTTCCAACTCCACAGGAACTTGACTAGTGCTCGCTGCCGGTTCTGACAACAATTTTTCCAAACTTTTTGAACTGCATGGGGAATCTGGAGGGCAGTCATATATTTCATCTGTTATCATTCCTTCAGCATCGCAAGGATCCATATAATCCGTCATCAATGCTTCCGAGCTTGCTTTTCTTAAGTTAGTACCTCGACTAGATTCAGATTCCTTAAATGAACGCTTGGGAGTAAGATTTGGTAGCCGGCGGCTTCCCTCTAATTTCCCTATCATGTCCGAAATTCTTGATTTGTTCCCAACCCCTTTGTTTTCTGGGACAGATGAAGGTGAAAGGTCTGTGGATACTGCACCTTTTTTAATGTGTGAAGAATTTGGATCCTTAGGAGGCAATGGTAACCTACTTCCTTCAAACTTTTTCTTTGGTGCTGGTTTTAAAAATATTTGTGCTGGATCTTTGTTTGATGACATTGAAGAACTAGTACTACTTCCACTACTACTACTACTACCACCTTGCTGGGGTTTAGTTTTAGAATCAAAAACAACATTTCTATCCCCAAGGAATTCCAAGCAGTTTTTATCATCAACAAATTTCAATTTGCTTTCCACCATATCATGAGCTCGATTTGTTGATTCTATACCATGACCAAATGAGGAAAATGGCATTCTAGTAGTTGGTGGTGTTGGTATCTCAACATTGGGTCCCCTTTTTAAATTCTTTGGAGGAGGTACTGGAGGAACAGGTTTACGTTTTTCCTTCTCATCCCCATCATTCCCACTCTTTTTCTCTTTGTCTTGTCCATTTACTTCGATAACTGTCACAAAATGATCTCCATCCCCTTCTGGATTTTCACTCAATGGCAAAGTAGAACAAGGTTTGGATTCTTCACTAGACTTCCCATTACTTTCTTTCTCACACTCTTTAAGATTCAAATTAAGAGATCCATTTTCATTACAATCCTCCGAGGAAACTTGATCCTGCTCATCAACTACACTTTTTTGATGAACACTTTGACACCTTCTGTGTAAAGTATCTTTAATCACATCATCAATGTCTTCTTTATTCTTTCTAATTTCATTCCCCTCAGCTAAGGGTTTACCCCTTTCCTCAACCCCTTTAGCCCCTGTAATCTCCTCCAACAAAACTTGTAAAAATTGTACATACTCTTGTTCTTCTTTAAGGGATTTTTTCAACTCTTCAACCCTTCCTACATGCTTTTCCAAATTATTTCGAACATCCTCCACCCAAAATGATGATGCTGGTAATTCACTTCCAAATTTATCTCCCCAAGTTTTCTTTAAATCCTGCATCGCACTCATTTTCTCTATTTTTCCATACAGATCTCCACTATAGCCCAACCCCCCTTATCTTTTACCTAAATAATAATGTACCCTTATCTATTGAGGATATCCTACATGGTTCTCATCCCTTTTGATGATGTTTCAAGTATTAATAGAGCTGCTTGGAGAGATGGGTTCTTTTTGTGTATCAGTCTTGAGTCCTCCTCCCCCTTCCTCCTTGTTTTTCTAATTGAAAAAACTTTGGATAAAAATCCTTTTTTTTACCATTCTTGAGATTTCCTACCTTTTCCTCAACAGCTAATCATTCTTTTTTTTAACGTTTTTATAATAATAATTAAAAGATTGGATGTACAACTGGGGGGACGGAATGTGTTTGTTTTTTTACATTTTCTTGAGCAACCCCCACCCACCACAAAAGATCTAAATTAAAAGGATGAAATAATTGTTAAAAATTGTTCAGAGGGATCCTAAAAAGATGAGATGAGGAGCCGAGAAAGTTGGAATGAGTCAGATGTGGTTTGTTGACCTGGGTAAATAGGAGGCGCTGATGATGCTTTTCCTTCATTTGCAACTTCAATGAAAACACGATGAAAATCCTTTTTTCATGAAAAATAAAATGTTTTTTGTTGAATTTCATCAGAATTTTATTGGTAACAGAAGGGAGTAACTTCTGTTTGAGAAGTGAGCTATGTTTTTTTTTTACTTGAACACTTAACTTATTTTCAGTAATGTTTTCACTAAAAAGTGGGAGGAGTCCCTAAAGATGTTCTACTGCTGCGGAATATGCCCCGCAAAGCATGAGTCGTCTCAGTTATTTATAATTAGAGTGACAATGAATGATTTAAATTACATTGAATAGTTAATAATAATAATAATAATAAATAATTGTGGGTGCATTGTACACATGATGTTGTTCTCTGTCTTTTAACATTCCTCATTTTACATAAAAAATACTCCATCATTTACACAATTGACATTCGTATGTACACTTTTATGTTCATCGTTACTATTTAAAAGTTAAGAGTTTCCCATCTCATGCAAACATCCAAGTGAATTCATGCAGTTAGTAGTACAGTATCCCTTTAAACTGCTGTCTCAGTGTGGCTTTTTGAGGAAAGACGCTCAAAGTCTGGGGCCGAGACCTCATAAGGATAGCTATCTGCGTATTCGATAGAAGATGCTTGAGACAGACGCTTACTGAGGGATGCTTGTTTTTGTAGTACGGCTGCTATGGATGGATTACTTCGCTCTCCATAGCGCGTGTCCAGGCCTTGACGAAAGGCATTAACTACCCGGATCTGTAATTATATTGATAAATACAAGAGGAATAGTTAGAATTTATCAACACCCAAAGTTATTGCACACTGTAATGGACACTCAACAGAGCTGATTTACCTCGGTCAGCCGGCCTTTTTGCGAATCACCAAAATGACCATGTTGTAGCCTTGCAGCCTGACAATTAAAAAGTTCACATATGGCGCGACTCTCATTAATTATTTTAAATACATTTGAACATTACAAAATTTGGCTAAAATGCTGAAATTACACTTATTCGCCCTCAAAAAAAGTGCAGCCAGCATGCGGAATCATAAATCAGCTCTGTTGATCATCCATCGCAAATGCTTCAGCTGCTTGTTGCAATTATGAATTTGTGTTAAACCACTTTTTTTGGACCCAACACTTAGCGTTCTCTCAAGAGAGAACTGGAGTAAGAGTGGGGACGTCAAAAAAAGAGATTTTACACTAAAGAAAGTCTTTGGACCAAACTACTAGTAATACAACCACGACTACTATTGAATACAAAACTATAGATTTTATCATCATTATCATTCAATCAACGTCAACTCTGATCAAATATCATTTTTCTTTATTCGGAGAATGGATCAGTAAATGTATAAAAATACATATGTATAATAAATACATAAATACTCCCATAAGCAAACCAAAGGGTCATGCAGATTTTGGATTTTATTCCAAATTAAATAGGTTTCGTTCTATCATCTACTATATTTAAGCTTGGATTATACGAGGTGAAAAGCATTATCCAGTTGAATATCTCAACTGTATTGCCCTAATCTGATATTTCAAGGGTTTTATTACTACAACAACTAAGCGATTGTTTTATTGCTGTGTTCTAATATTGGTGTTTGGCAAACATGTGCGCAGCACATAATTTAAAGTTTAAATTCCAAGTCCAATATATAAGCTAACTAAAAACGTGATCGTTTTCTATCATCAAAGGCATATAAAGCTTCTACATCCACTCATTCTTACTCTAAAATGGTGTGAAAACGTAGAAAAAAATATTCTTATAAATGAAAACATTTCTTTTCTTTCTATTTGAGGAGACTACGAAATAAATCTCTATCAATTTCTATACCAATAATGCTTGCTTCAAATACAATAAACATATACCTATTTGTAAAGGCATTAAAAATATAAACTTTTATATTTTATATTTCATTTTCGAAATTTACTACAATTTCCAATTTTTTCTGTAAATCGAACAAAATTACACTACACTGATCCACCTCCAGAATTAACCATGATTTCCATTGACAATAAATCTGATAAAATCTTTGAAATTCTTGAAAACAACATTAATGGTCCACTGACTTCCTTTCCAAGTAAAGCACAACAATAGCCGCATGCGATGCGAACTTATGCTGTTGAGTGCAATATGCAGAAATGCTTAATTTTACAATAATAATTTCAATCAATACATAAATAAAATAATAGAAATGAAAGAAATAATGAGAGCAAATTGTGCTGTTGAATGACTGCCTTTCATTCCTTTCTACGCACAAGTTTCATATCCACAACAACAGCGAAAATAAAACTAAATAATTGCAAATATCTTTAAGACTTCAAAACTTAGTTGCAACGAACGAACAGACAGTATTATCACAGTGTTACGTATACATTTAATTACAGGTTGAACATGACTCAAAGTAAAATTCCTGACAATATGATACAATAGTGGTAGGATCAAAATTGGGATGAATACATAAGAGTATCACAACAAATGGTAAAGCAAGAGTTTGAAGGAGTTTAAGTTTTAAAAAAAGGAAGGATTCAAGTATCATTTATAAAAAGTAGGTATAGATTCAGGAAAACAGTAAACATAACAACTACTGCTTCAATAAAAGCATAAACATTTTCCCGTTTCATTTAGAGTCAGTTTCAAAATGAAGGAAAGTGGTGCAAACTGCGCAGATCATCTTGTACGTAAAACAACACAATATGTATCATGACAAAAAAGCATTCATATAGCAGAAGATGTAGAAATAAGCATATCTTAAGGTGCAAAGGTTAAAATATAGCACAAACATTAAAAGAGAGATAAGAGAGATTAAAATATGGAAGCACTGAAAGAAGGCTTACAGCTTGATCTGTGGAACTCTTGCTGTAGGGTACCGGGATCAACCTCTCTTGCAACTCACCGCCAATGACCTTACACATCAAAGGGCAGTGCGGTGAGAAATAAGTGACACAGCTCGGTTATAAACATATTAAGGGCTCTCATTATTATGGAGAGAAAGGAAAGGAAATACAGGGTGTGATGGTTGTGTGAGAGTGGGTTAAAATTACACAAGGATAATAACTCGCACTTATTATTTTAATCAATGTCCTAAGCAATCATCTTAAAATTCGTCATGATCATGATCAGTACGTCCGTGCAATAATATTAAGATATGATATGCTGGGCACAGAGAAACGACATCATTTTAGCCTTGTACATGAGGCAAAGTGTACTAAGCAGAAAAATATGGTAAGTAAGTGATTACTGGTGTACATGATTCACTAATGAAATATTGTATACAGCAGAAGTCCATGGTGCACATAACAAAAGAGAAAATTGATACAAAAGAAAAAAGAAATAAAATGAGAAAGAAGAAACGTGTTTTTTCACAACACGAGGACGTAGATTATGGTCCTATTTGAACCCTGTTAGTTGTGGGTGTTACTAATATATAGTCTTGCTTTCCAACTAAAGTGTACTTTTCCTCAACAAGTGAAAGTCGCAGTAACTAACAAAACATTTTGAAGCAATTACAATTAGCTTCCTTAGATAAAGGTTGTTAAAGTCACATGCACAATGTGATGAAGGAATTGGGCAAGCAAAACGGCATAAAAGCTTGAGTAAAAGTCATATGCTTCCCTATATGATATGCGTCACGTAGGAAGGAGGCACTACGGAGGACGACGACAATATTTTTCTACCTCATTTACTACCGTGAAACAATATTACAATGGTGATACTGAGTGAAATGGGCTTGAAAACAGCACCACACACACCGTCACCGAGTAAAGTTTGTTAACAATAGAAGCCAAGTCTTTTTGATTGTTTTACAGTCAAATGGGATATATCTATAGTGTCGCATTTGTAATATTGTTACACTATAATTCACAGACACATATGTATGTATAAGCATATGAATTTTTTCATGAACTTGTCTAGGTGAGTTTAAAATTCTTCGACAGGGAAAGGATAATTGTAGAAGAGTAAGATCAAAAATACAAAACATCTACAAAAGGTATACTTTGGTGATGCATTGTGCCCTTTTTTTGCTAATTACGAGACTTTCTTTGTTGAGCAATTCGTCAAGTGTGAGTTTATTCTCACATTTTAAAAGATTATATGGTCAAGAGCAAAGGTCACAATTTCGTAGATTATAATGATGTGATTATTGTGATACAGCCATGCAAAAGCATTTTATTCAAAACAGCACGAGGACATAACTTGTATTAGCACATGTAGGAAGAATATTTTCGTGTATTCAAACAAGTGATCATTCAACAAGTGATGAATCAGAATAAGCGATCAGTATGACGAGTTATCGAATTACTGATTACTTGCAATTTGCTATTTTGGTGGTGCAACGTGCAATCTGCATAATTTAGTATTAAAAGAAATGACTTAAAAACATAACAAGACAGATCGTACAAAGACTTAAATATGTAGAAAATAATTGAAGGGACGCTTGTTCGTCTTAAGGATGTCATGCCATTTTAATCTTATCAAAATAAAGGACGAGACATATATATATATAATAATACAAACTACTAAGTGAAAACACTACATACAATGTCTTTGATAAGTAGGTACCATACGTTTCAAAATGAGGTACTCATAAAATACTCATACAGGTTCGTTCATAATTTCTTTATGATCCCTCGCCCTTCCCCACGAACTTATAATTATGAACGAACCTATTCAAAAAATATTGAGACCTCATTTTGAAACGTATGGACCCCTACCTAAGAAATACCGTATATTCATGCAATAAGTATACATACAGCGCAACACACAAGTGGTTGGTAAATACTGACCATAAAAAGGTATTTTTTGTCTTTTATGATATGGGAGCCCGTTGCCTGACTTATAGATAGATTTAAATGAGATTACATCACTAACATGAGAAAGAGAGGATTGGGATTAATTGGGGCCTACTTGGTAAATACTGATAAGGCTTTGGCAATTTGTATGAAGATGGTACAAAGCAGAGGAAGGGTTACAAAGGAAGGAAGACACTGTGTGAGGCAATAAAATATATCCATAAGGTGAGAGAAAGGTGTTGGTTGGTTCATATGCTTGTTTCATGGACCAGCTTGGGCAATTCGGGTAAGATAGCCCGACTTATATGGCGATGGGGACTAAGAGTGGTTCTTGCCGATGGCAGTGTTTCTGTATTGGTCCAACGAACATTTCGTCTATCATCTCCTGGCATGATTCCAAATTTGAGTAGCTGATTTCCCGTTGCTTTCTGAATTTCAGTAAGTGGCGAAGGTGTCTTTAGTGGATCTTCATCAATATAGCTTATATCGGAGAGAGGACGAGGACCAGGGTGACTGCGAGAGCAGCGAAGACTTTGTAAACTATGCAAACTGTGCACAGAACGTCTTTCTTCTAAATCCTCCAACGTTGACTTGAATGCTCTTATCACTCTCAACTGAAAAACAGGACATTGGGAGAAAGAGGCATGAGGAAAGGCTTGTAATGTGTTGTATATTTTCCAATTATACAATTCGTTTCTAGTTCCTCTCACAGTGTTGTTTATAAGTTATACATGATTAACTAACCTAACAACAAACACTTTGCCTAAAAGTTACTGGTGATAATTTGAAATCCCAGCCGTGCTTAAGTATATATAAACTAATACCATGACCAGTTAGTTTGATCTGCCTTATGATAAATTCCAACCAAATGGAATTCAACCAATATTTTCATACACTGAAGTCAAATTCTTAAGGGCTTGAAATTTCTTTCATACAGATCACCTTAATCCATTTGTAGCAAAACATAATGTTTACAACATATGACAAAACATAAGACATCCTAGATTAAGCGAGCCAAACGCAACCTTATCATGGTATTACTGACGTCAGTCTTAAGGAGTGCGGGGGGCCATATGAAACTCAAATGCTTTGAAAAAGAACAACAGCTTGTAAAACTCAAGCATCTGGACAAACAATGCCAAGTACTGACTTGAACAAAATAAACTGCATCTAAAATCAAATATAATAAGAAAAGAAACTCATACCGACAAGTTAGATAGATGTGAGGTAGCAGAGGGAGAAAATTCATATTTGCATTCCAATAATTTAAGAACAAGGGACACATAAATTGAATACAAGATACAATACAAGGCAATACAAAAGATAGAGAATGGGGTATAATACAATGAAAGAAATAACATTTCATTACACAAATTATCCAGTAGGTATATTACTACAGGGGTTACAAATCTACAATAGTAATGATTTTATATAAGTCAGTCCAGTTAAGTTCACCATTACTTTCAGTGCATATAGCTAAAGAGAAGAGAAAATTTCGCACTGTTACCACCTGTTGGATGGAATATCATGGCATGAATCTTGAATACGAGCTTACTGTCCTTGTAGTACAACAGTGAAAATTCACTTAATGGGTAATTACCAACCGAGATATGTGACTACTGAAACGCATGCAATTTGTGAGGTTGTCGCATTCTTTGAAAGAGGTGAAAGGCTCAAACACACTGCAGTCAAGCATAAAGCGGTAATTAACAACACTTGCATCAGAGGATGAAGTTTATGAAATAAACATCATAAATCCTTCACTCTCTTAACCCCAACAGTGAATAAAAAAACACTGAATATTTTTCACAATAGTAATTAAATAAAAAAACCAATGCAAGCTGGCGACTTTCACTTTCATATAATTGTACCCTTTGCATTAATCATTACAGTAAAGAGAGGAATGAAGAATGGGTCCGAGATGTGAAAGTTTCTCCCACTTCTGCAAGTGCTATGCTTAAAGAAGGCCATTGACTATTTGAAAGTATATTTAGAGTGTGGGAAGAAAACAGTGACAAGCAGGGTAGAAAAGTACACGTTAGTCACTCACGCATATGTAGAAAGAGATAGAGAGAGAGAGAGAGAGAAACTAAAAACATTATGTACAGTACATTCAAGAATAGGAGGTATAATAAGAAGAACAACAATAATAATGATAATAGATGTTTAGAAGAGATGAGAGAAAAGAAGGACCTAGTGAAGAAGTGGATGAAGAAAAAGAAAGAAGAATAAGAGGGAAATAAATGTTGAAACAAAAATATATATAACCAAGTTGTGATCAAATAAACTTTAGTCGAATCTCATGGTAAAAAATAGGATACACCAAAGAACATTAAAAATGGAAGACATCAGTTAGATACCATACAATGAGAAATAATGTGACTAGGTTTATGCTATCCTTAGGAGCAAAGGAATTAAAAGGTTTAAGGTTAAACAGTTATACTATTTTGTAAATATACAATAAAAAATTGGTGATAAACTTGGAACTTGATGTGTATTATGTACTCGAAATATGTTTGGATTAATTGATATTTGATAAATACGATTAAATCTGTCTTCGAGTACGTTTTATGGAGGGCTATCTGCTCAAAACTGGAAAAAAGTCATTAAGTTCTGTACTGTTCGAATTTTGAGAATAATTTTTTGTAAATTTGAAACAAAAAAATTATTAAATTTGACAGAAGTTAATGACTATAATTGAAAGAACCAAGCCTTGGCAAAATTTGTCAAAGTATCTTTTTTTAAACCATTTTGCAAAAGTTGGCTCTGATATTGGCAAGCAATATATCATTAGCAGTGGATGATGAATTGAATAGAAACGCACCCCTAATTTTTCTTAGTCAAAGTCTTATAGGACAACAATCACGTAGCTGAAAACACGTACCTGTGTTTGCAACCTTGTAAGTCCCCGAATCCAGAGTATCTGACCAGTACTACGTCTTTTTTCGGCATCAGGATCATCTTCACCCAAAGGTACGGTATCTGTGTATTGCTCTGGGTGTCCCCTTCCCCAACTACAGATTGGTTTCATTATTTTGTATAATACACACTACAACAAGTAGAAACAACTATAATACTACACAACTTACGATAATAGTTTGGGAAGTGTCCTGGTGGGTACCGTTGTAACTACTTGACCCCAAATAAGAGCACCTACGCCGAATACCAAGCACCACATCCATTCTTCTAATCGTAGCGGATGTGTTGCGAAGGCGTATCCTCCGCATTGGACGATTAGAATCTAGATTCAAGGCAGTCAGGAATTTAACAGAGAAATATACAACTGTAAATTACTTGTAAACCGGCAGTGAGAATCCAAATTACGTAGAAGATTGGATTAGTAAATATTCCTTTAAATACATTTCTTTGTCCATGAATTTTTCTGGCATTGATTTCATTGAAGAGAGTCATCATCACAAATGTATTGAATATCATTGTCATATGGGTTGAGGGTTCGGTGCTTTCCGTGCCGTTGTCGATATCCAACATCTTATGACCTAAAATTATTACATTGGTTGGTATCATTTCAATTTCTTTTCAATGTTGAATTTATATTCTAATTACCTATGAAAAGTAGAGAAAAAATGACAACTAGCTGATAAATAGCTTGCCCCAAAATATTCTTCATCATAGTTCGCGAGATCAAAGGTTTTGTACGACCATATGGCTTCCTTAGAAGAAGATCGGGGGTAGGCATTTCAGTTGCTAAGGCAAGGGACGCCAAAGTATCCATAATCAAGTTCACCCACAACATTTGTACAGCCTATTAAGTATAATCAAACCAACATATTCGTTGTTGATAAAATTCTCAACAATGAGAGATATATATGAATACAAATTACTTACCTTTAAAGGACTGCTACTCACTAC